>JAQQSW010000788.1:0-28247 GCA_028646575.1 Pseudocheirus occidentalis
CTGATGTGTCCTCATTTTTTTCTTTGTCTTTTTTCTTTCTTCCCTTCTTTCTTCCTTCTTTCCTTCCATCTTTTCTATCTTATTTTCTGTCTTCCTTACTTCCTTATTTCCTTTCTCTCTGATTTGTTTCTTTTCCTTTCTTGCTCTTGACCTCCTTCTCATTTTCCACCGCTTTTGTCTTGGCTTCACTCTCTTTATCTTTTTATTCCTTCCTTTATTTGTCTGTCTTTATCTTCTCTTTTCTTTGCTTTCATCACTACTTCACTTTTCAATTTTCCTTCAAAGGCTTCTGCTTTCTCATCATCTAAACAAGACATAAGAATATAAACTTTAGAATCTAGCCTATCAATCTAGGCAATATCATTTGATTGGGTTAAAGCATCAGAAGGTTATATTCCATGTTTGGATTTTGGATTTGATCAAGAAAAAAAACAGTTTGGCATTAGCAAACAGCTCTTTAAATCATAGAATCTGTTTGAGGAAAAGTAGATTTCCTGAGGCAATAAATGTAGTTCTTCATTAGATGTAGAGAAAATAATTTACATTGTGAGTTTTTAAATTTTCCCTAAGGGGAAAAATATCACTTCCACAGATTATTTTTTATGCACAGGAGGGCAGTATGTTGCTTAAAAAATGCATTTTAAAAAATCTTTCATTTTCAGAGAAATCAGTGAAAAAATATCAGGTCAGATCACAAAATGTCATTTGAATTAACCCAAATCTGAAAAAATGTCTCATTTTTTTTTCTCTAGAGATCATATTTTCAGAGATCAAGAAATGACTAGAAGTATAGGCTCTGATGATGAAGTATTTTTTAAGAAGACGCAATTGATATTTTAGAATATAAATGGAAGTAAAGAATGTACCATATATGATAATAAGTGAAAAGGGACCCTTTAAATATAAAGCAGGTTTGGAAACCAACAGAAAACACTAATCTAGATACAAACATATGTGCACACACACAAATACACACACATTATTGTTCATTGATATTATCTTCTTATGAAACTAATATTTATTCAGCTAAAGTCAATGCGAAGAAAAATACTAAAATAAATCCAGATTTATTTATGGTTTAATAACCAAAATAATCTGGAAAGGGCAATTTTCTCCTAGATGATTTCTTAGCTCTCTTCTAGTTCAAAAATTAAATGAATAAATGAAAATGTCTTAAAATTTCCAATAAAATTTTAAAAAATTAAGCTATCATTTAAACTGTAATATCAAATATCAATTGATCTGATCTTATCGTATTTAAATATAATGAAGTTAGAATAATAAAATATTACTTTATTCAAAAAACAATTTAAATTTTCTTTAAAAATGACCTTTATGGGTTCTTTCTAATTTATATATCTGTTCTTTTATTTTTTTACCTTTTCTTTAAATATTTATTTAGAAGAAAATATAGTAAGACATTGTCACTGACATCAAGGAATTTAAAGTCCAGGGAGACAAGTGCACAAATAATTACAAAAATAACAATGACATATGTTCAACCAAAGATATAAAGTTCTTTGTCAGGGAAGTGAGTGATTATTATTTGTTTGAAAAAAATAGTAGTAATTTTGGGAGGGAAAAAATGAGAGTAAATAATATGTACATTTTGTATTTTTGCCATTTAAAAAAATTGATTAAAAATATTTGATCTGAACACATCTCGTGCATTACTCATACTGTAGAGGTTCATTACTCATACTGATGCTGGAAATAAGATGAGTCATTGTATTTTATCAAATGGGGATAGGTTAGTTAGTGATATGTGTTTTAGAAAGATCAATCTGACAACTTAGTGCAGACCTATACAACTTGGCAATAGGTCAGGGAAAAAATTAAAAGAGGGTAAACATCTTGAGAGATAGGTTTTTACTGACTCACTTTTCAAGTAAATGTATAATTAATGGCTAAACTTTTATTAATGAAACATTTTGAAAAAAATAAATTTGAATTAACATGTGTTAGTTACACTCATTAATTAAGATCTTAATTTATTATGAAAGCACATTAATTTTAAAAATTCCTTAGCTAAGTGGCACATTTTAATACATTTTTCAGGTTTTTCTATTGTTTATGTTTAGTAAGGAGGGAAAACACAACAGAAAGATATGACTACCCTTTCAGACCAGTGACTGACTGATGATGGTTGATCGATGTAAGTCACATGACAAGTACGAGAGAGTACACATAGAGCAACAAATCTACAAAGTTACAAGATCAACACAATAGTGACTAATCAAAGGTGGTTTAAGTGGGCCATGGACAAAGTACTTGTTACATCTTTCCTTTTTTTTTTTACCCTTTCTGTATTTTTCACACACTGTCCAAAATCCTGCAGGCTGTGCCTCTAATGTAGAAATTAAGACATTAATTTTGAAAGAAGAGTTTTAATTGAGTGATTGTAAAACCACACAATAGCAGCTTTCCAGAGGATGGCTGCTGTGAACAGCTTTCAAGATTCTGATTATATAGTATAATAGTTACTATTCAGTAACAATTCAGAGAAAAACCTTCACAAAAAATCAAAACACAGCATTCACAATGTTACAACCACTTATCACTAAAATAGCCACACAGTTTCCAGCAAAGTGGTCACATAGTTTTAAACACTCATTTAGTCAATTAAAAAATCCTTAATTCAAACACAAAGTACCAAAGTTCAAATTCTCCAATCCCAGGTCACAATAAGTCATAATCTTCTCAGTCAGTACGCAGTATCCAAGTAAAGTCTTCTTTCAGCTTGACTTGAGGCTGGCTCTCAGCCTTCATGTTTCCTCTTCCATGGTCCCAGCTCCAATTGTCAACTGGGTTCAAAGTCAGGCAGCTCCCAGATCCTCGTTCACCTCCTTGTCCAGTTCTTCATCCAGTTTCATTTTTTTCCATACTGAAGCTCACGATGTCCAGTCCACTTCAAGTCCTTCAAAGTTCCTGTTTCTGGGAAGACAAAGCTGTAATGGCAATGGAATTTAAAGATACCCTTGTGTTGGCTTGGTTTTGGTGTTAAGTGTTAAACCCAGAGCATGTGAATCCTCCTTGAAGGATGGATTTGAAGAGAGAAGGCTGAATTTGGAGGAGCTGGTGTGGTGGATTTAGACATAGGCCCAAGCAGAGGAGGTTAGAAGAACTTTTGGGGTTCAGTATCATGGCAGCAGACATAGAGGAAAAATGCCAGACATCAGAGTTGCTGAGAAAGACTGCTGAATGCCAGTTGGAACTGGCCAGGAATTTTGAGAGCTGCCACCTGGAGCTGCCAAGGACTGAGGAGGCATGAGTGTGGTGCTATTATTTCTTCCATCTGTTTTTATGTTTTGCCAGATTAATCTGCTGGTAAAGGACAGTGCTGTTGTTTTAGAGGTGCCAGAACCTTGTTGTTGGTTCAGAAGCCCTTAAGAAGGATTTTCTTGTGGCACATTTACAGAAATCCTAGAAGAGGGACTTGCTGATGTTTTCATGGGTCCTGAGATGTTTCTGAAGGCAGAGAGTGAATTTATGAAGACACTGGCAATGTATCTTGTGGCTTTGTTAATCTTTTATGTCCCCAGGAACAGAGACTGATGAGAACTTGCCTTGAGTCAAGACGAAGAAAAAACCTCTCCTTGGGTATTAAATACTGTCACGATATCTTAACCTTTTTGTAGCTTGGTGGTAGATTGCCTTTGTGCTTTCCACTGTCCCTTTTGAGATGGTGTTTGGCATTAACTATTGATCATTTCAATTTTCATTGTGATCCCAGGAAGGG
Organism: Pseudocheirus occidentalis; assembly: GCA_028646575.1. NCBI lineage: Eukaryota > Metazoa > Chordata > Mammalia > Diprotodontia > Pseudocheiridae > Pseudocheirus > Pseudocheirus occidentalis. The sequence goes on from JAQQSW010000788.1 coordinate 3,740, forward strand.
AAACTTTTGACTTTTTGTGCTCTGTGACAGACCAAATGAATGTACTTTGTTTATGATTGGAAACTACTCTCCATTTGAGAAGAGAGACTTTGTGACTGACTAAATCAATGTTCTAGCCAGGGGCTACTTTGTCTCTATACTTTGTGATTGATTTGAGAACCTGAAAAATGACTGAGTTACACTCTATTTTGGTTTTCTCTGTTCTGTGAAAGTTTTGCCTTAATTTGTCACTGAATAAATGGAGTTACTATGCTGGTATTCTGAACACTGGAAGTTTCCTTTGCTTGGCATTACAAAAGCTTAACAAAGCCACAATAATATTCTCGCACATTGCCAGCACTATTATCAATTCACTATCTGCCTGTGAAATCATCTTACACCCACCAACAAGGTCTGAGAACTCAACACAAATCATGAACATAGAAATCAACACAGACCCACAAACAAGGTGCAAGAGGTCAGCACAAATCATCAGTAAAGTCCCAGGACCTCCAACACTCTCCTCTAGGACTTCTATAAATATACAACCAGAAATTCCTCTTTCAGGGCTTCCAGTAAAGTCCCAGGAGTTCTGTACAAAGTACCACAAACATCAACACAGAGCAGACAGAGTGCAGGGACATCACAAGTTTTTCCTTCTTTACTCTGCTGCAGCAAGAGTCCTCTTCTCAGCTCTGCTTTCTCTAGCCCTGGGCCTCTCCTTATATATGGTCATTAGCTCCTCTCTTTCCTGTTGTAGGAGTTCCTGAGTTCTAGGGTTCACAAGATGAGGGGTTCACACATTCCGTTTCTTAATTGATTTGATACAAGGCTCAGAAGAAACTTGAACTTAAAGGAGGTGTTAATTCAATAACTGAAACAAGGTGTGAACTAATTCTGTGCTTCCCATTAAGGTGATAGGGTGAGAAGCTAAACTGCAAGAAAACAGAATGAGAAAATGAAATAGAAACAATAAGTACAGATACATTTTTTTTGCTAGGATTTTTGCCTGAGTAGGCAAGGAAACAAAGAAGATCATAGCTTTGGGGGAATGTTGGAATCCAGGAATCTTGGGCATGTTTGTAGACAGCAGGGCAATAACAGGTGGAAAGGGAAACATTGAAGAAGGCAGTGATTTTAGTCCATTTCCTCACAGGCTGAAACAAAGGATGTTTGGGTTAATATCAATGGATTGTGCAGTGAAAAGAGTGAAAAATAAACTCATGAGAAATGGACTTTATCTTTTCATAAAAGTATAAAGAGAAATGTTTTAGCTTGATGGAAGGTAGAGGCATACGATGGGAGGTTTAAAGAGAAGGAAAAGTTTGGAATGTCTCTTATTTGGAGGGGGAGAAAAATAATCAAATAGGGAGGCATACAAAATTGCCTCTCTGCCACAAGGATCTAGAAAATATTCGGTAGCATACATTTGAAAATGTAGCTAATCAAAAAGTTTTTTTTCACTATCTTTATCGCCATTGGAAGCACCTGAATAAGAACAGAAGAGGAGGCAAAGCAAGAATACAATCTAGTTTGGCAAGGTATGTGCAGCAAAAGGAATGCAAGAGCAAGCTATTTGAGAGAAGTTAGTACAAAACTGAATATGTTTAAGAAGTAAAAAGCATGAAGCAAGAATAGAGAAATTGACCTTGAAAAATAGTTAAGGTTAAAGGAATTTGGAGTTCACAATGAAAATGAAGAATTAGTTCAGAAAGAATAAAGCATTGGGAAAGAATAAGTATTTAAGGGATCTTGATCATGAAGTAGAAGACTTTGGGGTGATGGCAGGATCACTGTTATTCCTTTGTGAAGCTGAAGTATAGGAGAATAGTCTGTTATGGGCAGATTAGGGTATTTGAAGGAAAAAACAGCATTTATATAGAATTTCTCTACCATAACATGGTTAGGACTTGGGAGTAACAAAGGATTGTGAGCCCAGGACAGAACTCCTTGAGAAAAGACAGAGAATAACACAGTAAATACAGATCACAGAGTCTGGAATATATTATAAATTGGATAAAGTGAATTTAAAGAGGTCATCACTGAGTGATTATGATAGATGAACAGTCTAGAAACTTCAGTATAGAACATTGGGTATTCCAGTTGCCCCTGTGTTTTAAGAATATGAGAAAATGTGCAAGAAGCACTAGAAAAAAATGGAAAGAATGGACAGAGTGCTGTGCCTTGGTTAAGGAAGCTCTGAATTCAAATTTGACCTCAGATACTTAATAGCTGTGTGACAGGACAAGGGAGATTTAAGTTTCTGTTAGTATTCAAAGAATGATGGAACACAAAACAGGTCCAAAATGAAGGCCAGTTGATTGATTATGAAACAAAAGTTCCAGGGCAGGAAGGGAGAACTAGTGTGTATCATTGGATGGGTAGGGTTTAGATGCTTAGGAAGAAAACAAGCAGCAGAGACATGGAATAGTATACTTGGAGGAAATTCATTACTGGGAGTGGGAGAATCTCAAAGGTAGTCTGTATGAGAGTTCTTTGACTATAGGAAAATATTCCAGACAGAATAAGAACATTCTATTTCTTAGTAATAAATCAGTGGTCTAGGGACTGTGGTTTCATCATGTGCTTGTGGATTGCATCTATACTCATACTTACTGTGGTAGGGTGAGTGTATTGTGTCTATCATCCACTGTGTAGCCAGTCAGTTGTGGTCTGGCCATGTGCTTGGTTTGATCTGAATGATATAGGAGTTTCCTGGATTCCAGCTGACTTTGAATAAATATCTAAGGTCCCTTCTAGCTGTAAATATATGACTCCAATGACTGTATGATCCTTTACTCATGCTATATGTCTTTAAGTATAATTATATTGGCCTTTTCCCCCTAAATAACTGTAAGTTTTGGCCTCTGATTATAATTTTTTAAAAATGACTATGGTACCTTGTGAAAAGGTTTCCAAAGTACTGAAGGTAAATGTGCCTTTAGCCTTGGTTATATGGGTATATCCAATGTTATATATGGCCAATAGGGCACTGGGGCTTTTTAAATCTGATGCATCAGAACATGCCTTTTGGAATTCCCCCTTCATCCCAGTTTGACTCACTCTACATTATACCCTACATCCTTACTAGCATATTTGCTCACCATAGGATTTCATTGCCATTGGAATAACTCCTGCATCCTGGGCTTTACCTGGTAACAGCATTTCCTATGGGGTTGAAGCGATATTCATTTTCTCACAGCTCAGATTCTACATGAGCAGGCTTTTGTTCCCCAACATGGCTAATTATGTTACTTTTTTTTTTGGAGGGCAGTTGGGGTTAAGTGACTTGCCCAAGGTCACACGGCTAGTTTTTGTGTTAAGTGTCTGAGGCCGGATTTGAACTCAGGTACTCCTGACTCCAGGGCCGGTGCTCTACTCACTGCACCACCTAGCGGCCCCAATTATGTTACTTTTTATGTCCTTACATATATATCAGATATCATATTACCTGCCTTCTTGGTGGGGGAATATGGGCTAAAGGGAAGAATACAATTTGGAACTGTTTTAATAAATGCCAGAAATAAGTAAACACTAACAGAACAACAAAAAAAAAGAAAACACATGCATATTTTTTTTTCTTGGATATGTATCTCTACCACTTAGCACAGTGGCTAACATATGGAAAGTGGTTAATAATTATTTAATTATATTTATTTTCCTGTGTTTACAATTTCAAGGACTATATACAAAGATTGACACTTGGTTGATGTAATTAGTTTCTGCTTTTTAAAAATTGAGTTTATTTATTTTTAAATTTAATTTATTTTTAGTTTTCAACATTCATTTCCATAAGATATTGAGTTCCAAATTTTCTCCTCATCTCTCTTCCTCCACCCTGAGATGGCATGCATTCTAATTGCCCCTTACCCCAGTCTGCCTTCCATTCTATAACCCCACCTCCACTCTATCTTATCATCTTCCCCCTTACTTTTTTGTAGTGCAAGATAGATTTCTAGACCCCATTGCCTGTATATCTTATTTACCAGGTGCATGTAAAACAATTTGTAACATTTGTTTTTAAAATTTTGAGTTAAAAATTCTCTCCCTCCTTCCCTCCCCACCCACATTCACTAAGAAGGTAAGCAATTCAATAATGGTTATATGGGTGTAGATATGCAAACCACTTCTATAATAGTCATGTTTTGACTTCATCCTATCCCACTCCCCATTTATTCTATTTTCTCCTTTTGACACTGTCTCTTTTCAAAAGTGTTTGCTTCTGACTATCCCTTCTGATAATCTGCTCTCCCTTCTATCACCCACCCTTAACTCCTGCCCATCTTCTTTCCTGTAGGATAAGACCCCCAACTTAGTGTGTATGTTATTCCCTCCTTAGGTCAAATATAATGAGAGTAAGGTCCACTTATTCGTTCTCACCTCCCACCCTTACTCTCCATTGTGAAACCTTTTGTCTTGACTCTTTTATGTGAGATAATTTACTCCATTCTATCTCTTCCTTTCTCCTTCTTCCAATATATTCCTCTCTCACCCCTTAATTTTATTTTTAGATATCATCCTTTCATATTCAACTCACCCTACACCCTCTCTCTCTGTCTGTCTCTCTCTCTGTCTCTCTCTGTCTCTGTCTCTCTCTCTCTTCCTCTCATTGTCTAATACACACACACACAAATGCACACACACACACACACACACACATACACACATACACATACTCCAACTACCCTAATACTGAGAAAGGTCTCAACATCTTTCCATGTAGGCATATAAAACAGATCAAATTTAATATGTCACTTATGATTTCTGTTTCCTGCTTACCTTTTCATGTTTCTCTTGAGTCTTTTATTTGAAAGTGAAATTTTCTGTTCACCTTTGGTCTTTTCAGCAAGAATGCTTGAAAGTCCTCTATTTCATTGAATGCTCATTTTTTTTACCCTGAAGTATCATGCTCAGTTTTTCTAGGTAGGTGATTCTTGATTTTAATCCTAGGTCCTTTGACCACTGGAACATCATATTCCAAGCCCTTTGATCCTTCAGTGTAGAAGCTGCTAAATATTGTGTTATTCTGATTGTTTTTCCACAATACTTAAATTGTTTCTGTCTGGCTGCTTGTAATATGTTCAGCTTGACCTGAGAACTACAGAATTTGATTACATTATTCCTAGGAGTTTTCCTTTGGGGAATTCTTTCAAAAGTTGATTGGTGGATTCTTTGAATTTCTATTTTACTCTCTAGTTATGGAATGTTGGGGAAGTTTCCCTTGATAATTTCTTGAAAGATGATTTTGAGGCTCTTTTTTTGATGATGCCGTTCAGGTGGTCAAACAGTTTTAAAGTTATATCTCCTATATCTATTTTCCAGTTCAGTGGTCTTTCTAATGAGATATTTCACATTTTCTTCTTTGTTTCCATTCTTTTGCTTCTCTTTTATAATTTCTTGATTTCTCATAAAGTCATTAACTTCCATCTACTTCATTCTAATTTTGAAGGAATTATTTTCTTCAGTGAGTTTTGGACCACTTTTTCCATTTGACCATTTCTGCTGTTTAAGGCATTCTTCTACTTATTGGATTTTTGGACCTCTTTTGCCATTTAGATTAGTCTATTTTAAGGTGTTATTTTATTCAGTACTTTGGGGGGGGAGTCTCCTTTAGCAAGCTATTAAATTGTTTTTTATGATTTTCTCTCATCGCTCTCATTTATCTTCCCAAGTTTCTCTTACTTGATTTTCAAAATCAGTTTTGAGCTTTTCCAATAAAAAACAAAAGCACTTGAGACTCCTGCATAGGCACCATTACAGATGAAGAAAATCTCAACAACTTTTGAATAAATAAAATGCAAATAGCTAAGATAAAGCTACCCACAAGGTTTGATAAAACTCCTTTGGAATTAGAATTTGTACTCATGGGTTTTCATTAGTCACAGTCTTCTCTATATATTCTCTTCTTCTTAGTATGGAGACGCCTGATCTAAGGAACCTGCATCACTAAGCTTTCAAAACATTCTGAATTATGGGGGATTTGTTTTTCTCAAAAGAAGTACATGTTGCATTGTATGGCTTTTATATATCACAGTTGCAGCAAACAGTCTCCCAAATTGTATTTCTCTTTCAGGCTTTTGATGCAGGAGTTTGGGTTTAGTTGCCTTCTTTTGGTTGTATGCTTTGATCTTCTTTGTCACCAAAGTGGTATTCTATAGTTTGCCTTTTTATGTTGTTTTTCTCATCTTCTCAGGCAAATACTTGACTTTCTAACTCTTTGTTAGGGTATGATTCTACTTCCTGTTGGTTTGGTTGTAGGATTGTGTGTACTGTCCCAAACTTCAGGAGTTTTTTACTTTTGTTTTCAGAGATACTTCTAGAAGGATATAAATGTTCAGGTCCCCTAAGGTAGTATATCCAAAGGAACGGTGTTTATTCCTTTTCTGGCCTATATTCTGATCACTAAGTATCCCTCAGCACTCTTTTCTGCCTTGGAATTGTGAGGAGGATTACTTCACCATTGACACCACAAATCTCACCATGCCAGCAATCCTTCTCACCCCAGGATGATCACACAGCAGTGGGACCCAGATTGAAGCAAGGCAAAGCAAGAGAATCCTGTCTCAGCTTCAGCTTCCTGAACAGTCACCCAATCTACCACCATCTGTGGGCCCAGCACTCAGGAAACTCCACTGTTGCTGCCATTTCCACTGTTACCTCTACTGTCCCTGGACTGGAGCTGGACAATGTCCTCTTTCACCAAGGTCCCACAGAGGTTTCCCACTGATCCTCTATGCTGTCTTTGGTGTTTGTGGGTTGAAAAGTCTGGAAACTGCTGGAGTTGCCAGTTGTTCCATCCCCTGACGTCTGTGCTAATGTGTCCAATGTTAGACTGCACACTTCTCCCAGTCTGGTAAGATAGACTTTTCCTGTAAACCTTTCATGCTGTCCTTGGCTGGACTCTGTCATTTTGTTGATTCTGAATCAGTGGGATTTGCTTAGTGTCATTTTTACAGATTTCTGGAAGGGATTAGGGGAGAGCTCAAGCAAATCTCTGATTTTACTCTGCCATCTTGGTTCTGATCCCCCCCCCCACACACACATTATAAATTTAATTTTTTTAAACACATCACTCTATTCACTCATTCACAAAAGATACAAGAAAAACATCTTTTTGTTTTGTTTATCCACATCATTGTCAAGTATTGTGTCCCTAAATTTGTTTGGCCTGGATAAATGGAACAGTTCATATAACTTCTCCCAGAATACCAACTTTATCTAGGTTATAATAGAACAATTATAAATTTTTCTATAATTGTTTGGGCCAGAGTAGTTTTATATTGATATTTCCAAAAATCACTTGAGAAATAAAATGAAATTTAAAGAAAATAAAACAAAGCAATAAAAAACAAAAGCACTTGAGACTCCTGCATAGGCACCATTACAGATGAAGAAAATCTCAACAACTTTTGAATAAATAAAATGCAAATAGCTAAGATAAAGCTACCCACAGGGTTTGATAAAACTCCTTTGGAATCAGAATTTGTACTCATGGGTTTTCATTAGTCACAGTCTTCTCTATATATTCTCTTCTTCTTAGTATGGAGACGCCTGATCTAAGGAACCTGCATCACTAAGCTTTCAAAACATTCTGAATTATGGGGGATTTGTTTTTCTCAAAAGAAGTACATGTTGCATCGTATGGCTTTTATATATCACAGTTGCAGCAAACAGTCTCCCAAATTATCTAATTATTTTTAAAACTGAAGGCCATATTTCTCTGGGTCAAAGTGTCCAAATAATTAAGTATTTCCTATTACAAAATTGTTATGAGAAATCTAGAGTTATATCTTAAAGAGAAAACATTTTTGGGAAACTCTTCAGATTACTTTGTAGATGCTCCCAGTTCAAGAAAGATAGGACAATAAAATATCTAATTCTTGGAAAACAGAGGTAAATATTCAAGATCTCAATAGCAAATTGTTAATCTCCTTTGATCATTGTATTGGAAAAGATAAAAAAGATCATTAATGAAAGAAGTCTTTCACTTTTTCAGAGAAGACCTTTTTCCTTGAGTTAGCACCTTGTTTCTTGGATAGCACTGATCCAGGTTTGAAAATTTTATAATTAAATTTAAAAAATAATCTTAAATAACAGTATGGTAATATGCAATCCTTTATATTTCCTTGAATATTATATTTATTGGTTATGTCAACATATCTGAAAAAGGTAATTAACCAAGATATCAAGTGGTTAAGAGTGCTTAGCTCTAATTCTTTTTTTTTTCTTCATGCACAAATTGAGACTGGTCAATTAACCTTCTCTTGTCTTAGAAATTTAACAAGATGATGTATATAGCTTCCTCTCATTCAAGAATTTGATCTTAGGTAAATTGAGATTTTTTTAAACCATCTTTAACAAGAAATGTCTTTACAAATGGGATAAGCATCATTTAAGATTTAATTTCAACAGTTGTCCTCTTCATTTGTAAGGTTATATATTTTACTTGGAAAAAATTTAAATGTCCATGAGAAGCAGCATAAAAGGAATGTTTAGGAAGTCATATGTAATATATGAGTCCATGTCCTACCTCTGACATGTATTGGCTATGTGACCCTGTTACTTAACCTTTCATTGCCTCAGACAACACTCCAAGAGTATAAATTATCCGTAAGACACTTCCCTTGATTGAGGAAGTTTCTTTGTCCTGAATTCTACAGACCAATGAATTCATAGTGGAATCAAGGAAGATTCCTTCTCCTATCCCTACAGGACCAAAGGCAAATTATTATTTCTCTTTCATTTTTCTGTGTAGTTCCGTCTAATTTATTTATTTTTAAAGATTCCTTGGCATTCCTTGGCAGGAATGGGTCGAAAGGCACTCCTTACTCTAATAATATTGAATAATTTGATGGATGTTGGGGTAAAGGAGACATGAAATTTAAGAAAAACTCAGATTTTTTTTCTGCTATATTAAGAGCCAGCATAAAAATGGATGGAAGAATTTAGATTTTTTAATATTGAATTAAGAGTTTAAAAGTGAAAGGTAGAAAGGGATACAGAAGAAGAAAGGGAGGCACAGAGATAGAAACCCAGACATGTTGACATGTATTTTGTAATATGTGTTAATGCTATATCTTGTGTTTTTTCAAAGTGAATTGAAACAAAGAAACTAAGAAAAACTAAGAAAAAATGAAGGCTATCAAACTACATTTATTTCATGATTTTCATAGCTTTTCTCCCTGTTGGAGTTTATAACATTAAAACATTGTATAGTAGAAGTGATTAGTTTGTTGGTCAGTATTAGAAAAGTTTGGTATCAAATATTTGTACTTAATGTCAGGCACCATATTATAAAGGTACAAATGCATTAGTAGGACATTATGCAGGCTACAGAGACAACATAGAAAAATACCCCCAAGAAGCCAGTTATTGAGAATGGAGTTTAGAGATCAGGACATTGGTAGCAATGAAAAAGAGAAAAAGATTGACTTGACCAAGTCAGATGGAGTGAAAAGCTTTGTAGGGTATATTTGGGAAAAAAAAATTGCTTAAGACATGGTGAATCAAATGAACCCAGAATAACAATCAAATTGACTTTCTGGGCTATTATATTGATTGAATTCTGAACTTTTAAGCAGATAATTGAATGATTTGTTCAATCAGATGTTGAAAATAACAGAAATAATAACTGAACTATCTATCCACTTGGAAATTACTTTGGTTGCTTTTATAGATCCAATCTTAAGCTTAGGAATCCCTTTAATAATTGAGTTGGATTGCCATAATAACCAGATAACCAAAACAAAGTGATTAAACAGGAGAATTGTCTTACTTTAGCTGACACAAATGTGAATTTTTAAGCATTCTTTTCCTCCCTCAATTCTCACTGCATTTCAAGATGTGCCTGAGTACTCTATCACTTTTAAATACACCTTCTCTGCCAGTTCATCTGCTGACACTGCTTTCCCATGGGAATGAATAACTTATAGTGATAAACCTTCCAAAGGACTGCATCCCATCATTTCTTTGGAGATAGAAGGCAATGTTGACTCTTAAGAGTAGGCAGTATGGTTTAATGTGGCTCAGTCATTTTGTTTCTTAAATCCCTCATATTTTCATGTCAATAGGAGGAGAATTTTCAGCTTGGCACCTTTACTGGAGAGAGAATATTGTAAAGTAGTCCAGCTAATAGATATACAGAGGGCATAGAGACTTACTTGGTTCTGTGTAATATGCCTTTAGGGCTTTTCTTTGTAAAAAGAAAAAGCTGACTAACAGAGAAATAAATAAACAAAAGAGAAAGCTTTGTACCATAAACAGTCCACCTCTATCAAGGTATCCCTCAGGGTTACACTACCTTTCCTATTCCTTTAGGACTAGAGTACATATCAAATACCAATGCCTGTATAATAACATAACATATGACTTCATTGTTAATGAGCAACCCTCTTTTAATTTATGGTTTGGGTTAAAAATTAATTAGCCCTTAATCACTGGAAGACTTTCATTTAATTAAAATCAACTAATGGTCTGAATAGCTCTGCTACAGTACATTCTGTGTCTGAATTCATAATTAGTTCAAAATTGAAAATACAAGGGTACAGTGTTAATACATTAGAAACCACCTTCAGGTGAGATTATCTATGGTCTGACAATAAGGGCCACAGATAAAAATACTTCCAATTTCCCCCCTGAAGGCATGAAATGAAAAAAATTGTTCTTTTACTTGAGGGTGGCAGATACCTTACATAAACACGAGGAAAGACTACTGTCTGTGGATTTAGAGAACCTAAATTCACATCCACTTTTGATATTATGTTTGACCTTGGTACAGTCACTTAACTTTTCTGGAACTCAATGAGAGAACAGGACTAGATGGATTCTGATATTCCTTCCAATTCTCATTCTAATATACTCAGTAAGCAATTGGACTTGGAATTTTAAAAAAAACTGAGATCTAAATCTGGATCTTCCGAACTTTCTACTGGAATAACTGTGGATTATCACATTTGTCCTCTTTTATGCACATTTTCAATTAAATAGAACATTTTAAAGCAGCTGCTACATGAAGAAATATTAATTTGGGGATTAGCCTTCAAGGGTCTTTCCAGCAATGTAATGATACTATGATAATATTTTTAGCCCTACCCATTTCACAAAGTTGTTATCATAATACTTTTTCCCCCTTAACCTTTAAGCATGATATAAATGTGCATGGTGCATGATTTATCACCATCATCATCATCATTGATGGGATATATACCTGAGATTTCATTTGTTAAGGGAAGTCCAGGTTAGAAAACTTGCTAGTGAAGTTATTAAGAATTGTTCTAAAATGCAAATGCTGGGGGCACTATGGGGTTAAGTGAGTTAGTTGCCCAGGACCAAATATCCAGTTTGTATCAATGGTATAATTTAAACACACCTATTCATAACTTCAAAGCTGTCTTTTTATTCAATGTTTCATGCTTCCCCCTGTTATTATTTTTCCCCTCCAAATAATAATACAGATCTCCTTTTTTCCTTTTCTTTTCTTTTTCTTGTTGAAGGGGAGAATGTAGGGCAATTGGGATTAAGTGACTTGCCCAAGGTTACACGGCTAGTAAGTGTGAAGTGTCTGAAGCCATATTTGAACTGAGGTCCTCCTGACTCCAGGATGGGTACTGTATTCACTGCTCCACCTAGTCACTCCATAACACAGACCTCTTAAGAGAAATCACAGGATATTTGAAAATTATATAAAATATTATTTTGTAAATATCTGGTGTCTAATTTTTTATGTTTCATGTTTGCTTTAAACTGAATCAAAATATTTTAAGTATAACTGGAGAAAAAGACTACATCTTTTAGTAATAGTAAATAGAGAATTTGCACAGATATTTTTTTTCTTCTTACTCCACTGATGGTCAATACTGACCCTTGAAGGTTTGCAATGCCAAGCAAAGACAACTTCCAAGGTTCGGATTACCAGCATAGCAAACCCCATTTATTCAGCAAACATTCACAGAACAGAGGAAGTTAAAATACAGTGTAACTCATTCATTTAGCAAGTAAGTTCTCAATTCAGTCGCAAAGTATCAAGGTCCAAGTATCGCATCCCTGCATCAGTAGTCAAAGTAGCCCACTCTTAGGCAGTACATTGATTTAGTCTCTTCTCAAATAGAGAACAATTTCCAATCATAAACAAAGTACATTCATTTAGTCAATCACAGAGCAACAAAAAGGCCAAAGGTTTCCCACTCCGGGATGCTACTAAATTTTACAATACCATCCATTAACACCAAACACTTTCTCAAAAGGGGCAGGAGAGCACAAAAGACCATCCAACCTTAAGCTCTAACAAGATTAAAATATGATCTCATCTTTGAAAACCCAAGGAAAGGCCCTTCTTTCATCTTGACTTGAGGCAAGCCCTCAGCAATCTCAATTCCTGGGGAGACAAGGCTCAACAAACCAACATCTTCATTGAGTCATTCTGCCTGTAGAACAGTGCCAGAACCCCTGAAAACATCAGCAAGTCCCTTTTCCAGGATTTCTATAAACATATCACAAGAAAATCCTCCTTCAGGACTTCTGAGCAACAGCAAGGTTCCAGGACCTGTACAACAGCAACACTGTCCTTCACCAGCAGGTGAATCTGGCAAAACAACATCAAAACAGACAGCCAAAATATTGACATCACATCCATGTCTTCTCAGTTTTTGGCAGTTCTAGCTAGCAGTTCTTAGAAGTCCTGGGCAGCTACAACTGGCCCTCAGCAGTCTTTCTCTCAGCAACTCAGGCTCCATTATGGATACAGCTCTGCCAAAAGTCCTTTCAGCCTTCCCTTAGCTTGGGCCTCTCTCCCAATTGAGAGCTCCTCCCAGTTCAGTCCTCTCTCTTGATGTCAAAAAGTGCATTTCACAAGTGGAATTCACAAGCTCTGGGTTTTAACACTCAATCCCAAAACTAAGCCAATACAGAGGCATCTCCAAATTTCATTATCATTACAAATTTAAATTAATTTTGTAAGTTGTCACCATTAAATTGATTTTGCTTGAGCCTTACTTCCTGTCTCAAGAGACATATGTACTATTCAATCTCCTTCAAGATTTTTCCTCAAAAATTATTTAGATGCCATTTTATCATGTAGTATTGTAAGGCCTGTGCCCCATATGTAGCATAGAGTATCATTTTGTGATTCAGAGTGAGGTACAGTAGACATTTCTACCCTCTTTTCTCCCACCAGTCTCCAAAGGGGACTTTATTTCCTGTCCTGGAGAGTAACAGGACTTTGGGACCAGAGGCAACTCTGCTTTCCCCAAAGAGTGAGGGAGGGTGCTGCATTAGAATTATACTTATCTGCTCCTTTAATATTTTTAGTTTGGGGGATGTAATTTCCAGGTTCAAGCTAACTTCTCATCACTTGAACATTGGGGAAGAAGGAGGAACCAAGGGTTTATATCCAAGGCTTGATTCCTTTCCCACTAAGTACCAATTCCACAATGAAAATATAAGAATTATTAAAGAAAAACCAATTTATACAAACTGATGGGAAAACAGAAATCAGAAAAAAAATGTAGATAGGACAATATAAACCAGACCATAGAGAGTATAGAAATACTCCTTTTGGGAGTCAGGTAAATTAGATTACCTGAGAGAGAGAATCCTAAATTTTATCTAGTAGAAGTTTCCTGAAGTCTCTAGTAAAGAAAGCTGAGTATAGGGACATGATGGAGAATACCAGTTCCTTCCATATCTTCCCAGAGTCTTTTCCTTCAGCACCCTAAAGTGGAATTGGCCTCATCCATTCCCTCTTTATAAGCTGCAAGTCAGAAATGCCTAAAGTCTCAGAAGACTGAAAGAAATTTGAAAATACCTTAAAAATAATCTCTAGAAAAAATGAAGAGCACACCTATCCCCTTCTCTGGTGAACTCTGGCCTGCTCTTTAGCTAGGCATAATGACTCTTTCTACCAATAAGGACAGAGTCGAATACCATTGGGCTTTAGGACTGGGTTTACAACTGCAAAGCAGTAGTAGACAATCAAAAGGCTTGAGAATGAGATATTCCATTCATTAGTACTATTTTCTTCTCTAGCTACACACATTGGAAACCAAGACTGCATATTTCAGCAATGTGGAATTGCATTTCATCATTATCTTTTAACTTACCCAGCCTCCATCAAAACTTGTTTAAAGTACGACTTTCTTCCTCCATGAGGCCTTTTCTGATCTTCCCCAGCTGCTGATGCCTCCCCAGAGGAATTACTTTCATTTTTATGTACAATTTGTATCTAATTATATATATATATATATAAATATATATATGGTTTGTTTCCTCAATAGGATGTAACCTCTTTGAAAGGGGCATTTCAGGTTTTCTTTTTCCTTTTCTCCGTATATTGAAACTTGAATAGTGTCTGCCACATATTGAGTGATTAAATATAATTGTGGATTAATTGATTGATTGACAAAAGAAGTAGCCAGACACTTGAGTGAATTCTAAGGAATTGGGTGAAGCTCAGGTAGAAAGAAAACTCTTATTTTCAGCAAGAAAACTTTCCTGTTAATTCAGCTTTAAAAAATAGTTGGATTTTAAATATTATTTCCTGAAATGTTTAGATATCCCATGTATTTTGTAAGACATCTCTTTATCATATATTTTGTAACATATCTCAATCTACTAAGAAAATGCCATAAGATAGGTGTATTTTAAAGCAGCTTCCAGCAAAGGTCATGCATTTCTTTGAATTTTTTTCTGTATGAAAAGGAAAACTGTGATCAAATCTATCTAGCTATTTGTCTATCTATCTATCTATCTATCTATCTATCTATCTATCTATCTATCTATCTATCCATCTTTCTTTCTTTCTATCTGTTTAATATATTTTTATAAAATATATTTTATAAATACACACATATATATATGTGTGTGTGTGTGTGTGTGTATGTGTGTGTGTATACATATATATGACTGTACAACCACAACATCTCTCTTAGTTTAAACCCCAAAGCATTATTATAATTTGGGGACATTTAGAAGGAGAAACTGGGGTTAAAAGGTTTCACATTTCTGGTATCGAAGAGACTAAATTTCCTTCAATTTCTATCTCATACTTAAAACTAATTTTCTTAATGACAACAGTACAAGGAGGGGAACACCCTAGAAATATCCAAAGCCATTGTTAATATACCATATTGAGGATTATTTTTTTTCTCAGCCAAAGAAAAGTAAAGTTTATTAAAAGTTAATTAAAAGTTTGCCATAGTGGGTAGACTCTTAGGGAGCCTAGGTATCTGTGATTTTTGCATTTGGCAAGCAGGCTAGAGTACATCTGACACAGAGTAAGTCTGTGTTAAGGATTATTTTTAAATGATACTTCTTTACGGAAAAAAAAGAAACCCAGAACACTACTGAATCTGCATATTCATGGTTGCTAACCATTGAGAACATAACTTAGCAAAATATTTCTTTAAAGTGAATTAAAAACTTTTAAAATCTGTGAACCTTTATTAAAATTTATCTTGAAGAATTCCCTCATGGATCTTTTATTTAATATAAACTATTCGATTGAGAAAATGTTTAAATAACATTGTAACCTAGAGCTAGACCTATAAGTAACCGCAGTGAAAATTTATTCCAACTCCCTTATTTTACAAGTGAAGAAGTGAATGCCTATATTAACTTATGACTTGACTCAAAGCAAATAGATTATAACAGGCAGATGTGAGATTTGAACACGGGACCTCTGATTATAAAGCTCAGTCTCTTTGTACTGAATCACATGGGATTTGGAAAAATGTAACCAAGATTTTGCATGTTTAAAATATTTTTTCTCAATTTTTCATATAAAATGATCAAAACTGAGGACAGCTATAGAAATGATAATATAACTCAAAAGCAGCTAGAATTAATATGTTTGCACTCTTTGCTCAATAGATTATCTGTCTTGTACTCAATTCTAGGTGTACCATTTTAGGAAGAAAATCTATAAGATAATGATTGTTCAAACGTCAATCAAGATTGAAAGGAGGAGAGTTTGTACCAAAGAGAGATCAGTTGAAGAGACTAAGGATAATTATTCTTAAAAATAAACTATATATATATATATATATATATATATATATATATATATATATATATATATATGTAATATATATATATATACGTATATGTATACATATATATGTATATATGTATTTATTTGTTTGTTTACTTATTTACTTTTAGCTTATCACATTTATTTCCACTATCTCTTGTTTCAAATTTTATCCCCCTCCTTCTCTTCCACCTTCTACATTGAGGCATGTAATCAAATATAGGTTCTAAAAATATCTTCACATTGAATGTTAGTCATTTTGTAAAGGATTATAACCAATGGGGCAAATAATTAGAAAGAAGGGACAAAACAAAACAAAACACAAAAGAGAGAGAGAGCATATAGTATGCTTTAATCTGCAAACTGTATTTATTTCTCTGCATATGGATATCCCTGTCCCTCATGACTCTTTTCCAGTTGTATACTAACCTTGTATTATTTAGAAGAGCCCAGTCTATCAAAATTAATTGTCAGACATATGATGTGACTGTAATTGTGTACAAAGTTCTCCTGGTTCTGCTCTCCTCACTCAGCATGAGTTTACATAAGTCACCCCAAGTTATTATGAAGTCTGTCTACTCCTTATTTCTTATAGCACAGTAGTATTCCATTACATTCATATGTCGCAACTTCTTTAGCCGTTCCCCAATTGATGGGAATGCCTTTGATTTCTTTGCCATCATATAATAGAGGAGGGATAAATATTTTTTGTATATACAGGTCGTTTTCCCACTTCTGTGATTTCTTTCAGATATAGCACCAGAAATGACATTGTTGGGTCAAATTGTATGAGATTTTTTAGAGCCCTTAGGGCATAGCTCCAGATTGCTCTCCAGAACGGTTGGATTGGTTCACAACTCTACCGACAATGCGTTAGTACTCAAATTTTCCCACATCCTCTCCAGCATTTATCATTTTCCTGTTTTGTCATCTTAGCCAATTTTACTGGTGAGATGTGGAACCTTGGAGTTGTTTTTATTTACATTTCTCTAATCAATAGTGATTTAGAGCCTTTTCCATATGCTTATAAATAGCTTTAATTTCTTCCACTCAAAACTGTCTGTCCATATCCTTTGACCATTTATCAACTGGGGAATGACTTGTCTTCTTATAGACTTACCTCAATTCTGTGCATATTTTAGAAATTCGGCCTTTATCAGAAACAATGGTTGTTGGGTAATTATTCTGAACAGGTCACTAAGAAAAGGACAAAACAGTAATCTGCAAGCATCTAAGTGTTACTTGGCAAAGAAAAAAATTGATCTCCTTAGTCTGAAAGAGCATAACAAGAAAGGGAGAAAGACTTATTAAGTTACTGTTGTGGTATACAATACTATGAACTTTATAAACATTTCATTTAAATGACTTGGTAATCCTAGTGGGGGGTGGGGTGGGGACTAGTGCTATTATGAGTCCTATTTTCAGTTGTGGAAAATAAGGAAACTAGTATTCAAGTGACTTGCTAAAGGTCACAGAGCAAGTGTCTAAAGCTATTCCTTATCTCAATTCTTCCTGACTCTAGTCACAGAACTCTAGCTGTCTCCAAACAGAAGTAATAAGAATTTCGGGTGGCTAAGGGGGTGCAGTGAATAGAGCACCAGCCCTGGAGTCAGGAGGACTTGAGTTCAAATCCAGCCTCAGAACTTAACACTTACTAGCCATGTGACCTTGGACAAGTCACTTAACCCCAATTGCCCTGCCAAAAAAACATAAAAGAAGAAGTAATAAGAAGTTGCGAAGTGAAAACTTAGGTAAGAGATAAGAGGAAAAAATAAATACTTTCTAGACATTAGAACACAAGGTCATTTGAAGAATTTATATAAAATATTAGTCTACATCTTTAACATAAAGAGTCAAAAACATATCTTAGGTATATAGAAGGTATTTCCTTACATGTTTATTGATGGGGAAGAAGAAATAATAAAAATATCATATTTATACAATACTTTATGTTTACAGCCCTCACTATTGTCCTACTAGGTATACAGTAAAATGTTACTATTCTCATTGATACACAAAGAGTCTGGAGTCAGAGAAGTTACTGAAATATCTAAGATAGGTGGTAGATACATTTAAACCCAGGCCATAACTAATACACTTTCTATTATACTACAGTGGAATGTGCATACTCCTCATGTATAAGAGTTCTGTTACAAGAATTATAGTTCACCAATGGTGTCTGTTTTTGGATTACGCCATAGATAAATTGAGGATATAGATGAGAGTAAGGCCACTAAATTTAGGCAGGACCACCACCTATCCCAGGACGAGAAATATTTCCATAAATGGAGCATGAACTCAGTGCTAAAATAGATTCTAGGAATAAATGGGGTTTCTTAATTCTAGGGAATACACATTTAATGACATGCAAAGAAAAATCTATCTTTTCATTCTTTTTGTACACAAACCCTGCAATAAATACTTTTGAATCCTTTTTTATTCAACTTAATGAGAAATACAGATCAACATTACATGAAAACACAGTATCATTGGTGAGCCATGTGATATTGTTATATAATTTTCAGTGGTTAGTAGTTTGTAATTTCTATTCAATTGTTACTTTAACGAATTATCTTTGTGTAGAGCTTAAGGTTGGTTAGGGTCTACCTGATGAAAGGATTATATATGACTTAGTGACATATAATATGTCTTTCATCTGAGAACCAAGCAAAGCTAAACGGAGAGCTTCATTATTCACTTGACCATAATGTAAATAATATTTCTTCTATAGTAACTCAGGGAGATGACTGGATGATGTGTGGAGTGATTGGAGTGTTTTTTGGTGGACAGAGTACTCATTCCAAATAAATCACAGATCCCTGAAGAATCAAAGACATAATTTAGATGAGACCAGCCAGGTATTTCACACTAATCATTGTTTATATCAGTCAACAACAAGGCTCTATTATTAGACTATCCTATGTACACATTTAATTCAACCAGTATTCATTTTAAAACTCCTTTTTTTTTCAAAACATAATCATAGGTGGAAGCGTGGTCACACTTATAATTTACCTAGACAGGACCAACCTAATCAAATGTTAATAGTCTTCCAAAACTTAAAGGAAATCCTGATATTTATGTAAACATATTAACGGGATATCATACATTTATATATTTCCCCCCTTCTTTAGGGAAACCTACACATTTACACCATTTCTATGTTGTATGACATCTCAGCTTATAATGTATTTTCAAGAATTTACTAAAAGAGAATCCTTTTTTCCTGAGGAGATAAAAACCAATATTAGCATTCTACAACTCTACCTATTCCATTTTTAAATTATTTGTGAAAACTGTGGACATAAAACTATCAAAGTAAAAGCAGAGGTAAAATTGTTTTCTTGAGTTCAATAAGTGAAACTAGTGGTGTTGGCCCAAAATAATTCTTAGAGAAGCATTACCTTGTAATCAAAATATATGACTTTGAGACAAGTGAATCAAGAAATCAGTCATGATAAACCAGCCACTTGGTTTACTGAGTGTACTCGATAAAAATCATTTAATGTCTTTGTCCTCAATTTGAACATAGGACTGAAGAATCTCAGAATTAGTAGAGAACTCAGTGCCACCTAGTCTAATCCATAGCACCCCACCCCCCAAAACAACAACGACAACAACAACCACAAAATACACTTGAATATACACAGTAAAAGGGATACTCCGGTTTAAATTAAGTACTTCCAGTAATATGATTTTCATACCTCCAGAGGAGCTCCATTTGCTTTGCTGTGGTTTTTAGATAACTCTGATCATAAGAAAACTTTTCTTTATGCTGTTGTTGGTTAGTTGTTCAGTCATGTGCACCTCTTTGGGACCCCATAGATCACAGCTTATCAATGCTGTCCATGAATTTTCTTGGCCAAGATATTGGAGTAGTTTGCCATTTTCTTCTCCAGTGAATTACAGAAAAGAGAAAGTAAATGATTTACCCTGAGGTCACACAGCTATCAAGTGTCCGAAGTGATATTTGAACTTAGGTCTACCAGACTCCAGGGCCAGCTCTCTATCCACTGAGTCACAAAGCTGCTTCTTATTCTTTTTTTTTCTTTGTAAGGGACAAAAATCCACCTTCCTATGGCATTCATTTTTTTTCTTGGCTATGGTTTTCTGGGCCCAAACACTACAAGCATAATCTCTCTTCTACATATTAATTCTTCAAATAGTCTAAAGCAGTTATGATTCTCTCTGTAAGTTTCCCGTTCTGTAGACTGTGTATCCCCAGTTCCTTCAGCTGATCCCAATATAGCATGTAAAGGCTTCTCACTATTCATATCATCATACTCTGTACATAGT
Organism: Pseudocheirus occidentalis; assembly: GCA_028646575.1. Lineage (NCBI taxonomy): Eukaryota > Metazoa > Chordata > Mammalia > Diprotodontia > Pseudocheiridae > Pseudocheirus > Pseudocheirus occidentalis. The sequence goes on from JAQQSW010000788.1 coordinate 24,039, forward strand.
CTACTTTGTCATTATTGCTTTTCTTAAAATGTACAGAACTGGTCATAATACTACTAATATGCCCTGTCCAGGTTGGAGTACAGAAGAATTATCACATTCCTTGATCTGGGAACTATTCTTCACTGCCTCTGTTGATTTCTTACTGTGTGACCTTGGACAAATCAATTCAACTCTCTGGGCTTCCATTTCCTATCCTTAAAATAAGAAGTCAGACTAAATGATTCCTAAATTCCCTTATGCCTATAAATTTTAAGATGACTGTTATTTGCTTTTTCAATTCCCATACTATACTGTTCACTCATATTAATCTAACAGTAGACTAAAACACCCAGACTTTTTTCCCAACATAAACTGTTATCTAGTCATGCATACCCCTTCCCATGTTTGGGCATTTTTTATCCCAAGTCTAGGGTATAACGCATGTCTTTGCTATTTTCTTCTTATTAAATTCAGTGTTTGATTCTCAATTCTATTATCCAGTATATTAACTATCATTTCTAACTTCATGTTATGTGTTGAAAAGAACTTTGATTTTTGAGTTTGAGAGTTTTAATTTTCACTCAGCCAAATGTTTGGCTTTCATCATGGTTAAATTACTTCCCCTCCAGTGGGAGAAAAGAAGGTATTAAAATGTTTTCCAACACACAATTCTATATAGGATATTTAGCAAACTCTGCACTAATTTTGTTTCTTGCAAAATCAGAAACTCTGATTTAAGAAGCATTTTTTACAGGAATTCTAAGTGTTATAAATTTTTGTGATTTCTCTTAAACATTTTTGGAGAATTTTGAATCTTTGATAATGTATTACTATAACAGAAGATACTCACATAAGTGGCTGACAACACATAGATTCTCTTTGTCACTTCAGTTCCCTTGACCAGTATTCTTTCTTGTCCTAGTACTGATAAGCAACATCCAAAGTTATAGGAAGGAGAAGAAATGAACATAGAGAATCCAAAAATCAATCCCAATTCATCACACAATGACTGTGTTCATTCTTTTTACCCCCCTCTAATGTGGTATCATAGGGTCACATATCTAGAGATGTGAGGGGCTTCAGAGAACATCTGATTTGCCCCTCTCATTTTTATGGATGAAAAATGGATGTCTAGGAAGTTTAAGTGCTCTGCCGAGAGTCACACAGATAGTAAGCAGAAGAAAAGGGACTTGAACCTTTGTACTTTGACACCAAAAACAACACTCTGGCTTTTACTCTGTGCTGAATATACATCGAGTCTTTTCCATATGTAATGTTATTTTGCTTCAAACTTCTGTAATAACATTGATTAACAAATAAATCACCAAACATATAGAAAAAAAGAAAAAGAGAGGGGGGGAAGAAAAAGAAAGAAAGAAAGATTAGATAGATAGATAGATAGATAGATAGATAGATAGATAGATAGATAAGTAGGTAGGTAAGTAAATTGTATTAAACAAATACAGAATGTTTACAATATAATTTGGGATGGGGAGATTCTAGCAGAACTTGCAGATAGAAAGGAGACTTAAGTAAAACCTCAGGTAAGAAGTGTAACTTCAGTTTGTTTTGGAGGACCTAGAAATTCTAAGAGGTGAATGTAAGGAGGGAGTGAAGAGAGAAAGGTGAGAATGGCTGGATCCTAGAGTTCATGAAGGAAGTCAGAGCCAGGTTGTGAGAGGCTTTAAATGACAGAGGTGAGAAAGAGCTGTGCTGGCTACTTATGCCTCAAGCCAAGCCCAAACAGCTTTCCAGAGGTCTCTTTCTTTGAATATCTTTAAGATTCTGATCACATAGTATAATGAAACTCTATTTTTTCAGCAATAAGCTAAAGTAAAACATGCACAGAAATCAGTTTAGCATTCACAATGATATAACATAATGTGCTACTACTAAAGGGACCACATAGTTTTAAACAAAAGATATCATTCAGTAAGTCACAATCTCGATTATTCAATATAAAGTACCCATCTAAAGACTTCTTTAACCTTGATTGGAGACTACCTTCCAATCATCCTTAAGGAACACAAAGACCAATGTTCTCCCATCTCTAGGTCATAATAAATCAAGATCTTGTCAGTTAGCACTAAGTATCCAAGAAAAGTTTCTTTCATCTTGACTTGTGGCTGACTTCCTGTAAAACCCTGTACTAGAAGATTCCCAAAAGAACGCTACCATGTTTTTAAGTTTGGGATTACACAGTAATAGTGTAAACTCTTTTTATACCATTACAAAACAAGGCAATCATTCACAATATAATATTCACAACATTACATCTTATCACAGAAAACCACAATATGGTGTTAACAGCTTAACATTAGAATGGTCACACAGTTTTCACTGCAGTGGCCACAATATTTAGAACAAGGAATAAAAGAACAATAATCTGGTTTCCCTAAGGGGGAAACCCTTCTCACTTAATCATTCATTCAATCAGTTCATAATATATCAATCTTCCACTCATGGGGCAACCACTAACTTAATCATTCACTAATCTAGCACTCAATCACTAAGCTAGATTCCCACTTACTAAATATCATTAGTCACTTACAGTCACTAGAAAACCACACAAACTCTCCACCCCTTGGTGTCCAGCACACTTCAGTTTTGTCCAAGGGGAGGCTTTTTCTTCATCTTGACTCTGGGTGATCTCTCTGATTCCTTGAATCCCCTTCCATGGTCCCAGCTTCCTCTTGAATCCAACAAATAGTCACCTGGATTTAGAAGCAGACAGCTGCCAGGTTCTCATCCAGTCCACAGATGTAGACAGCTCCCAGGCCCTTGTCCAGTCCTCATGGCAGTCCCTGGCACACACTGAAGTTCACAAGGTCTAGCACATCTCAAACGCTTCACCACTCCTCTTGCCTGGAACTTAAGGATCAGCCAGGCCATGAACAAACAAAGTCTTATCCCAGTCATGCTTCTTCAGTCCTCCAGTAGTTCAGCTGGCACTAGGACCCAGAAGAAATATTGGACTTTTGTTTGGCCTTCACCAGACTCTGATCTCAGGAAAACTCTATCTCAACTCTCAATCAGCTTCCAGATGCTTGGAGAGAAATTCTCTCTCTCTCAAGAAAACTGTAACTCACTTCTTCACCTCCCAGATGCTGAGCCAATCCTGCTTCCTCCAACAGGAAAATTCCAATGTTGTCTCTCTGTCTCTAGGTTTCTTCGTTATATACAGCACTGGCCTCCTGTTGCAGCCAGTACCCTTCTTCCATGTCAACAGGGGAGTTCATGCCTTCTTAACAGTTGACAGGGCCCATACCTTCCATACTTAGCCCTAAGTTACTAAGTGCTAAGTATATGCTAAACTGATTGCTGTTACACTCCCAAACTCCATGGTTCCTCTTCCATGCTCCCAGCTCTTGTCTGAATTAACCCAACTGTCACCTGGATTCATAGGCAGGCAGCTACCAGCTCCTCATCCAAATCCACACTCTGACCTTAGCAGAGTTACAACAATGTTCACTCACATTGACTGCACCATCATCATACTTTCTGCCTTTGAAATCAACACAGATCTACAAACAGGGTGTGAGAAATCAGCAGAAATCATTTATAATGCAGGCTATGGTCAGAAAACTCATTTGGGAATCCTCACTTCCAATCCCTAGACAACAGGCTCCCTTCTTGCAGTCTAGGGTCATTTGACAATCCCTGAGGTCTACCTCTGCCTGGGACAAAGAGTCCCACAACCTGAACTGGAGAGATGCCTGACTTCTCAGGTCCCTGTAATGGTAATCAGTTTGTTGGATATTTAGGGCTAAGTATGGAAGGTGTGAACTCTGTCTGGAATGTGTGAGCTCTGTATGGAAGATGTGAGCCTTGTCTGGAAGGTGTGAATTCTTCTGTTGACCTGGAAGAATGCTATTGGCTGAGACACTCCCCTGTTGACTTGGGAGAAGGCCAGTGTTTATAAGCAGGAGAACTTTATAGAGACAGACAGAGTTTGGATTTGGCTCCTCAGTGGATGACTGAAGACATGAACAGGATGGGACTTTGTTTGTTGGTGGCCTGGCTGATCCTTGAGTTCCAGGCAAGAGAAGTCCTGAAGGGTTTGAGGTGTACTGAATCCGGTGAACTTCAGTGTGTACCGGGGATTGCCTTGAGGACTGGACAAGGACCTGGGAGCTTTTCATCCCTGAGGACTGGACGAGAACCTGTAAGCTTTCAGCTCCTGAATCTAGGTGATTGTCTGGCATATTCAGGAGGGAGCTGGGACCAGGG
>JAQQSW010000789.1:0-28195 GCA_028646575.1 Pseudocheirus occidentalis
AGATTCAATGAGAGTAACTGAAAGTCACATTGTAATAGTTATCCCTTGCCTCTTCTCTATGGGATGATTAATCCCATGTTGTCTCTCCCTGTCTCCTCTCATTCTAGTCCTCTCCCATCTCAGAATTTTGCCTTTTAAAGTATCAAGTGCCCTTTTCCTACAAGAGAGTTTCCTCAACTGACTTGTATGCATTTTACATCAAATACTTGTATTCATGCCAGGGCTCTAACTTCATTGGTCCATTTGGGGATTCTTAGGGTCCAGATGGAAATCTTTGCTCATCTCCTATAGTTGATTAAGAAGTATTGTGGAAAGTACTTCAGTTTCTTCATCTGTAAAATGAGGAATTGAACCAGATGATCACTGAGGTCCCTGCCAGACTCCTAAAGAACAGCAGTCTGGGAATATGAACGTTTCCTTCATTTCTGGAGCAATCTGAGGCCTTTTCATTTGTTGAATCACTAGAGAACAGAAGGAGATGGAAGAAATATTTTACATCCTCCAGTGTTCCTGCATTACTTAGCACTGACTGGCTTCGTTGTCAATCATCATCAAGCCAGTCAATGTAGTAGGAAACCAATGAAAATGATTACTGGCTCACCCAATACTAATTGACACCCTAGCCAGTTAGTAACATTTGAGGAAGGAGGGAACAAGAGAGGTCTTACATTTTAACTACCCTGTGATTACTTTTGAGACCCTTCAGCACAAAATTTCCACATATACTTTTCCCAGAGCACCTAGAATGGGGACTTTGTGTCCAGTCTAACTTTGGAAAGACATCTTGCTGGTGTTGAATAGTGACTTAGGAATAGAGAGAGAGAGAGAGAGAGGAAGTTAGGAATCTCCAGAAAGTTAATGCCCATTAAATCTATCTGTCATTCATCCACTGGGAAAAAAATAGAAATTATACTTTGCTTACACACACACACACACACACACACACACACATACACACACAGACACACCTCAGTCTGCCATTTTGTGACTTCTTTCATTTCTCAAATATATCCTTGATGTCTACTGTACATTACTTAGCCATGTTGATGGATTTGCCTCTGATGAGAATGAGTATCTCCTCTACCAGTGTAAGCTGCAATCATTTCATACCTTCTCCGTGTATGTGATTTTTGTCTGTGTCTTTCCAAAAACTCTTCATAGCTCATTGACCTTTGCATTAAAGACCTTCCTCCAATTCTTTGAATATTTCATGAATTCCAGTGTAGCATGTGGGCGGTCCATCTGTTATCCCTACAAGATTGGCCCACCTCCTTTGCCAGTCGTGCATGTTCTTAATGATGCCTTTTAAACCACTTTGCATATATAAATCATTGTTAGCAATATTTTGCAACCTATTTCCACATTAACCCCTCTTCCCTCTCCTTACAAATGCCCCCCTCACCAAAGGGGCTTTTGGTTGACATTTTAAAGTTACTTGTCATTTTCATTTTTCTGAGATCGCGGTTTTCCATGATTCATAGCCATGTAGTATCACCAGAATATTAATGTTAATCTTTTGCAAGATTAAGGTCTTTTTCAAGAAGTTGCAGCTTGGGGTCATTGGAAAGGCTATGTAATTTCTAGAATTTAATCTGGTCACATAGCCATCGCTTCACTCTATTCTTGGACCTATTGATCTGGGGTAGTTTGGTGGTGCAGAGGATGATAAGCACTAGTCCTGGAGTAAGGAAAACCAGAATTAGAATCCATACAAACTTGTATGCATTTTACATCAAATACCTATATTCATGCCATACAAATCCATACAAACTTTGGATATTCACTATACACATGACCATGGGCAAGTACCTTAACTTCTGACTGACTCAGTTTCTTCATCTGTAAAATGAGAATAATAATAATACCTGCCTCCCAGGGTTGTAACAATCAAATGAAAGAATATTTATGAAGATTTTAACATGATTCCTGGCACAAAGTAAGTGCTATATAAATGTTAGCTATTAGCTATAATTATCATTAAAGTCTATCCAAATAGAGATCAATGAAATGCATGTATGTATGTATGTGTGTATGTATGTATGTATATACATATCTATCTATCTGTCTATCTGTCTATCTATCTATCTATCTACATACCTGTGTCTATACCTATGCCTATATCTGTCTCTATCTCTATAGATATATTTTTATAGAAATAGATGTATCTATAGATCTAGATGGATATCTCTGTCTGCCTAGGTATATATGTATGTATGCATTGCTTGTATCTATCATCTCTCTCTCTCTCTCTCTCTCTCTCTCTCTCTCTCTCTCTCCATACCTGTATTTATAGCTATGCTTAAATCTACATCTTTATCTCCAAAGATATATCTTTTTATAGAAATAGAGGCATCTGTAGATCTAGATAGATATTTCTGTCTACCTATCTATGTATGTGTCTATCTACCTCTCTTTGTATTTATCTATGTATCTATCTCTCTACATACCTATATCTATCTATACCTATGCCTAAATCTACATCTCTATAGATCCATATTTTTATAGAAATAGATGTATCTATAAATCTAGATAGATATATCTATCTGCCTATCTATGTATCTATCTATCCCTGTATGCATATATTTATGAATGTGTGTATGTATCTCTCTATCTACCTACTTATCACAGTATGCTTTGTGAATAGGAACAGTTGGAAAACCTTGCTGTTGATAGGGAATACCCATATTCTATTTGGACTGTCCTCAGAACATGTTTCATGACATTGGTCAACACCTTAGGAGAGTATACATATCCCTGTTTTGTGCTTCACAATGCAAATACTCAGAAAGTGATTGAATAAAGTCATGCTTTTACTCACATTTCTTCATCAAATTTTGTTTGGGTTTCAGAAGAGCTTTTAAAGCTGAATTTGTTTGAGTCAAATACTTCAAAAATGAACAAATAATAGTGATAGTAATATATATTCTCTATACTTGTTAATAAAGAAACCTATAGAATGGCTAAGTATGCAGATGAGTTGACTTATATCTTACTGGTCACTTTTTTTGTTTTTAAAGTACCATTTGTTAGCATTTCTATGTTTTTTGGAATCTTCCTCTCTGTTTTAAAATTTGTTTCCCAAATGCCTTTAGAATTGGGTCACCTCCAGCATAACTTCTGTTTGCATCTGATCATGTTCAACTATTCTTCATTTTCTTATTATGTGTCATTTCTACTTTCTCACATAATGCATCAGATGCTGGAGTCGATAGTTCCCCTGTAATTGCTGATGAGAGAAAAGATATAGAAATAATAGCAGTTCTGTTTCACTTTATGACTATTTGTATCCTCCTATAATTGCATAAAAGCTTTTAGGATAAGCTAGTTTAGGTGATCTTCCACTAAACTCATTCTCTCACCTCTTGACTTCCCAGCATGTTCTTTTAGCTATTTTTGAGATTCAACATCATAAGATTATAATTATAATTATATAATATCATATTATAAGATTTTTAATCTTCCTTATAAATTTTTTTGGCTAATCGTGATTTATCATTCAACATTTTATCATATGTCATATACTTTCATACATCTTACGCATGAAGAATCTGTTCTATTGGAAGAATTTAATTTTTTGACTCTTAAAAATTATTACTTTGAGTATTCTATTCTTTTTAAATTTTGAGTTCCAAACTCTCTCCCTCTCTCTCAACCCCTCCTTTTCTCACTGTGAAGGCAAACAATATAACACTCATAATATATGTGAAATCATAAAAATATTTCCATATTGGTCATATTTCAAATAAAGCAAAAAAATTGAAAAAGTGAGAAAATTATGCTTCACTTTGTACTCAGAGTTCATAAGTTCTCTTTCTGGAGGTGGGTAGCATTGTTTCAACATGGGTCCTTTGAAATTGTCTTGGATCATTATATTGATCAGAGTAGCCAATTCTTTGATAGCTGAGCTGATCATCATAACAACATTACTGTTACTGTGCATAATGATCTCCCAGCTCTTCTCACTTTACTTCACATCAGTTCATATAAGTCCTGACATACTTTTTCTGAAGCCACACCTCTCATCATTTCATATAGCACAATAGCACTCTATCATGATCATATCCCACAATCCAATTGATGAGCATCCCCTGAATTTCCAGTTCTTTTCCAACCAAAAGAGCAGCTATAAATATTTTTGTAGGTCCTTTCCCTTTTATCTCTTTGGGATACAGACCAACTAGCAGTATTTCTGGGTCAAAGGGTATGTACAGTTTTATAGACCTTTAGGTTTAATTCTAAATTGTTCTCCAGATTGGTTGGACCAGTTCACTACTCCACCAACAGTCCATTAGTAGAATTATTTTTACCTCATCCCCTCCAGCATTTGGCATTTCTAATAGGTGTAAAATGGTACCTCAGACTTGTTTTAATATGTCTTCCTTTGATTTTGAGCATTTTTTCTTATGATTATAGATGGCTTTGATTTCCTCTTCTGAAAACTACTTGTTTATATCTGTTGACCTTTTATCAATTGAGGAATAGCTCTTATTTTTAGAAATTTGTCTCAGCTCTATATTCAGTATATATTTGAGAAATTAGACCTTTAGCAGAGAAACTTGTAAAAGTTTTGATTCTACTTCATTATCTGTGGCACCTTTTAGGAAAATATAGTATCCCTGATCATCCCTTTTAATTAGGTCTACTTTTGCTTTTACTTGTCTGAGATCATGATTGCTTCCCCTGATTTTTTTAAGTTCAGCTGAAGCATATTAGATTCTGTGCCAGTCCTTTATTTTCACTCTGTGTGTGTATTTTCCTGATTCAAAAATGTCTCTGGTAAACAACACATTGTTGAATTCTGATTTCTAATCTATTCTGCCATATATACACTTGTGTTTTATGGGTGAGCTTATCCCATTCACATTCACAGTTACGATTACTGTATATTTCTCTCCACCTCTTTTTTCTTTCTTTTTCTCTCTCTTTTCACCCTTTATCTCCTCAGAAGTTTATTTTACTTCTAACCACTACCTCCCTTAATTAGTCTTCCCTTTTATCACCACCACCTTTTCTTTTAACCCTTTCCCCTCCTATTGGGTAAGTTACATTTCTATACATAACCAAATGTGTATATATATTCTTCCTTCCTTGAACCAATTCCTATGAGAGTAAGGTTCAAGCATTGTACAACCTCCACACCCCAGTAAAAGTTCTTCCTTGCCTGCCTTTTTATATAAAAAAATTTCCTCATTTTACCTCTCCCTTCCCCTTTTCCCAGTGCATTCCTCTTTCTTGCTCCTTTATTTTTCATGTTGAAAATATTGACTTATATCCAACATGATTGACTTATATCCATCTCCTCTATCTATGTAAACTCCTTTTAACCAAAGTACTAATGATGAAGTTCTTAGGAGTTACATGTATCATCTTTCCACATAGGAATGTAAATTGTTTAATTTTGTTGAGACCCTTATAAAAACTCTTTCATGCTTACCCTTTTATGCTTCTTTTGAGTCTTGTGTTTGAATGCCAAATTTTCTCTTCTATTCTGATCTTTTCATCAGGAATGCTTGAAAGTTCTCTATTTTATTAAATGTCTGGATCCCTATCCTCCCCACCTGAAGGACTAGTCTTAGTTTTGCTGGGTAGGTGATTCATGATTATAATCCTGGCTCCTTTGTCTTCTGGAATATCACATTCCAAGCTCTCCACTCCTTTCATATGGAAGCTACTAGATCTTGTGTGATTTTGACTGTGGCTTCACAATATTTGAATTGTTTCTTTCTGATTGCTTAAAGTATTTTCTTTGACCCAGAAAACTTTGGCATTTGGGTATAATATGCCTTGGAATTTTCATTTTGGGATATTTTTCAGAAGGTGATTGGTGAATTCTTTCAATTTCTATTTTTACCCTTTGGATCTAAGAAATTGGGAAAGTTTTCCTTTATACTTTCTTGAAATATCATTTCTAAGCACTTTCTTTGGTCATGGATTTCAGGTAGTCCAATAATTCTTAAATTATTTCACCTCATTCTATTTTCCAGGTCAGTTGTTTTCCATATAAGATACTTCACATTTTCTTCTATTTTTTTCATTCTTTTTTACTTTGTTTTTTTTTATCTCTTGATGTCATATGGAGTCATTAACTTACACTTGTACAATTATAATTTTTATTATAATTTTTTGAAATAATTTTAAAGGAATCATTTCTTCAGTGAGATCTTGCACCCCCTTTTCCCTATTTGACCAATTCTGTTTTTTAAGGAGTTCTTTTCTTTAGTGAATTTTTGTACCTCCTCTTCCATTTGACCTATCTGCTAGAGAATTCTTTTCTTCAATAAGTGTTTGTCTCTCTTTTACCAATTCTATTTTTTAAAGTGTTACTTTCTCCAGTATTTTTTTTACCACAATCTTAATTCTCTTTTTATAATTTTCCTGCATTACTCTCATTGTTTTCCTCCAATTATTTCCTCTACCACTTTAATTCTTCCAGGAATTCTTTCTGGTGGCTCTAATTTGCATTTTTTTTCTTTGAGGCCTTTTTTTAGGGGCAGGGTAGCCATTTTCACATTGTTGTCTTCCTCTGAGTTCATGCCTTGGTGTTCTATGCCACTGCAATAGCTTTTGATGGTTGAATTATTGTTTTTGTTGTTTGCTCATTTTTTCCCAACCTACTTATGGACTTTGAACTTTACATTAAAGTTGGGCTCTGTTCACCTGTTTTCACAGCTAGTTCTGCAAGTCTGAAAATTTTTGGTGCTTTCAAGATAGTATAATACTGGGAGAAGTGTGGGCAGTGCTCTGCTGGTCTACACTCTAGTTTTTTTTTGTTTGTTTGTTTTTACCAGGAAGATCCCTGGTGCCCATGCAGCCACAAGTGCTAGCACTCTCTTTGTTTTGGAATTGAGACCAGGGCCCTTGCTTCTTTGTAACTGCCTCCTAGTGCTTTTCTTCACTCTGAACTGTGACCTAGAATGGCCCAAGGGCAGAAGGGTTACCAATAAGCACCAAATGTACCCAGTTACAGCAAAGGATTCCCTATAATCTTTTTCTGACCAGTCGTCTGACTCCCTTACTTTCTCTAATAAGAAAATTCCTAAAGCTGCTGTTGTTGTCCCTATGGTCATTGTTACTGCTTCCTCATGTGTGGGCTCTGGATGGGCTTCTACCCTTTGTCATATTTTCCCCCCACCTACCTCCTAAGTCTTCTTAAGTCAGAAGAAATGTTTCACCTTGACCTTTTGTTGACTCTGGTACTCCAAAATTTCACTTGAGGCATTGTCTTAAAGTTGTTTGGAGGGGAAAGTTGAGACAGTTCATCTCAATTGTCATTAATCTACCATTTCGGTCTTTGTAATGTTTTCAAGGCAGCTTATACTCTAAGATAATGTGGATCTTGGCTTCCATGTCTTTTCACTTGACAAAAAGATCAGATATTTGTTGGGCAAGTAAATTTCTGGTTTCTTTTGTGATTTTCATTGTGGGAAACATTTGCATTAGTTTAAAAAAAGTCAACTACAAAAATGGACAAAAGTGAATATTTTTGTATACATTGTGGAAAAGATGGAGAGATTTGTACATGAAACTACAAATTTCTATTATTTAAAGAAAAGCCTCTTCATCTTCCTAGCTTTAGGGTAAAACCGGTTTGATCAGTGACTGAATGACTACAGAATTGTGTAGCCCATTATATTTATACCAGTTCTATACCAGACACTCTCTTCATATCTCATCTCATTATCCATCTAGGTCTTCTTGCTATCCACCTTTCTGCCCATGTTTCAACCTACACTACACTCCCAATACCCTGTTTCCTAACCTCTTATTCTGGGTCTAGTAACCAAGTAAATATTAATATTGCTTTGCAATAGAAGCTGTTAAATGGTTGCCCTATGGATCAGCTTTCCATCCCTGTTACTTCCCAGACCAAAACTCCCTTCCCTAATCACTATCCCCTTACATATGTTGTGTCTCTTATTAGACCGTGAGCTTCTTGGGGGCAAGGACCATCTCAATTTTTATTTTTGTATCCTCAGTGTTTATAGAAGTGTCTGACAAGGCACTTAACAAATGCTTTCAGTCAGAGGACTATTTTGTGTTTTGATATGTTTCATGCACTGCCATTTAAATATTTCATCACTAAGTGGCCAGCCTTCTGTTAATGAAACTTTTTCTACTTAAAATGGCTTCTAAGATAGCAGATATGGTCTTCATTGGGCCCATAACTGAAACTTTCATTCATTAATCCATCCATCCATCCATCCATCCATCCATCCAGTCCATTTCATTCATTTACCCTATAACAAATATGGTGCAGAAGCTGTCACTAACTCCAAACACATATGTACTTGTGCTCAGTGTGAGCACTGTGAGACCAGGTAACCATTTATCAAATGAAATGAAATTTTGTTTTATTTAGGGGTACAAGTTAATACCAATTTTGATGACTCTTTTATTGGCTTCTCTGAGGAGAACCTATGATCCAACTTTCTAATTAGCACTTTTTCCCTTATTTATTCTGCTTTCATTATAGCAATAATGCCAATATGAATATTTTAATTTCTTCCACAATCATTTTGCTGGTCATTGGATAAAGATTTTACATGAAGACTAGAATTAAATAAAACTGGATCTAAAATTTCATTCTTTCTAATAAGGAAAGTTCCTGTATCAAAACAGATTAGTGCCGTGCCTACTCTGAAAGGTATTGTCTGATAGAGTTGCCTGGGTGGCATGGAAAGGTTGAGTAACTTGTCCAGGGTCACACAACCAGCAGGAGTCAGAGATAGGGCTTGAACTCAGGTCTTTCCTACTCCAAGGTTAATTTTCTTTCCAGTCTGCTACACAGTCTCTCAATACACTGAATATTTATTATTATTAGGTGAACAAGGTTAAATGACTTGCCCAGGGTCACACAGCTAGTAAGTGTCTGAGACCAGATTTGAGCACAGGTCTTCATGACTTGAGGGGTGGTACTCTATCCACTGTGCCACCTAGCATTCATTATTAAATTAATATTGTATGTAGTCTAAGAACTGCATAACACTTAATATCTTGTTGCCTTTTCTATCATTCTTCTATATCATTTTAGAAGCTAAATAGAAAAGGACTATTTTGTATTTTGGTATGTTTTGTGCTCTGCCAGTTAAACATTTCATCACTGAATGGCCAGTCATCTGTTAATGAAACTTTTTGTACTTAACTAAATGGCCTCTAAGATAGCAGATATGGCCTTCACTGGGCCCATAGTTGAAACCTTTATTGCTGATTAAATTGTCCCAGAACTTTGTTTGTGTAGGTATGGCCATAGAGAAGTGAAGGTTATCCATGCCTTAATGAGACATCAGATTTTGTGGAGGTGATTTCATTCCTACAAAAACAAAACCAGAAACAAACAACAACAAAAACCTCACTCATGGTAAAGGGGATGAGAGGAATGCATACTGTGATTTTTCCAGATCCCCCCTTACATATAATGTGAGTATAAAATAATGAGGCCAATTCCTCTGTGAGTCCTGGAGAGTGGTCTCATTACTTCATAGTCATTCCTCATTCATATACAAGTCCCACATAATTATAATAAAGTAAGATTCAAAGAGCTAAAATCAGAGATGTTGCAGTTGGAATATAAAAATTGAGATTTCATTTTTATGTTGCGTATGTTTATGCCAAGACTTTGAATTAATGAACTTACTGTTTTTATAATCACCACCATTCTCTGCATAGTCTGTTTAGAAATTTTATATTCCCTGGGAAACTGGTGCTCTCTTATGAATAGGCAATTAGATTCCTCCACCCTTCAGGCTGCAAGAGATGGCTGCTGCTCCCCCCCCTTTTTTGGAAAATGCATCTTTAAATTGTAAATGTAGTTTTTTTTATTTCTAGCAGGGATGTTTTCTTTTTGGAAAAGCAGAAACTGAAAGATAGTGAGGCCTTCTTCTACAGAGAAAAAAAACCAAACCTACAACAGAGTTGTATTTTAGCAGCCAAATAAGCTCTTGTTCTAGAATCTTTGGTACTCTACAAATACTGCCCTTCGCTGCCTTTAAAGTAAGTAGTAAACATAATTGTGCCTAATGGGTTAAATCATCTACCCAGTGCATGGAAATCTGGTTGAACTAGGATGAGAATACAAAATTAAAAAAAAATTAGTGCTTCAATTCTGGGCCTTTTCTGAACTTTCCAAAATCAAAGTTTTGTGTTTGTTTGTTTAGACTTGATCTGTAATTTCATCTTCATGCTCTCAGTGTAGAACTCCTCTGCTAATACAGATGGACACCTAATCTTCAATTGGTTCAGTCCCGTGCAACTCTTTGTGACCCCATTTGGGGTTTTCTTGGCTAAGATACTGGAGTGGTTTGCCATTTCTTTCTCTCTCTATATATATATACTTTTAAACAGGTGAAGAAAGTGAGGCAAATAGGGCTCAGTGACTTGCCTAGGGCAACACAGCTAATAAGTGTCTGAGGCTAGATTTGAACTCAGGAAGAGGAATCTTCCTGATTCCAGGAGCAGTGTTCTATCCACAAAGCCACCTAACTGCCTGATTGACTGGGGGCACTCAGAGATTAAGTGATTTATTTAACCAGTTATGAGGCAGCTGGGTAGTACAGTGCATAGAACACAAAGCCAGAACATCTGAGTTCAAATATAGCCCCAGATGCTTCATAGCTGGGTAATCCTGGACAAGTCACTTACCCTGCCTGCCTTGGTTTCTCCAACTGTAAAATGGGGGTAAGGATAATGCATAATACTCAGTAGATTCTTAATAAATATTTATCCCCTTCCCCCAAAGGTCATATAGCTTGTATGTGTCAAAGGCCAGCCTTAAAACCAGATCTAGACTCCTATGCAATCTTTCTACCCATTGTATCACACAGCCCCAAAAGACAATAAGAGTATTATTAAATGAATACTTATTAGCACCTAGAAATGTAACCCTTGTAAGGATTTAGCAGCATGTCGCTGAAACCTGTTTTAAGGAAATCCAATATGAGAGGGTTTAAACTTGCAAAACAGAGAAATTAGCAAGGGATTATTTGCATTATAAAAGAGACACCCCAGGATTTCTTTAAACTGTTACGGAATATGAACTCTTATGTGTAAAGTAGAATTCAGTGAAAAGAAAAATTAAAAAGTCAATTAACACCTAACTAGCGAGGCATACTTATGTTGGCCAATACAGTGAAAGTAGGTGAGTTACTAGTGCCTTTCTCCTTCCTCCCCATCCCCCTAATTGTTTTGTATTTAGCATATATTTATTTTTCATTTACTTTTTATGTGTACATAGTATCTCCCTCCATACCAGTGGTTCTCAACTTTCCTAATGCCATGACCCTTTAATATTTGTATATGGGCGTATCTACGTGTGGGAGGACCTGCCTGGAGACAGAGAGAGGAGTGGTGTCTCGCTTCCCAAGACCACTGGAAATATGTTTTCCCATGGTCTTAGGCGACCCCTGTGATCCCTATGAAAGGGTCATTTGACCTCCAAAGGGGTTGCAACCCATAGGTTGAGAACCACTGCCTGTACGTGTCAACTTTCTCACTTCAGGGACACGTTTATGTGCTTCTATGTTTGATGTGGAGCCACTAGGTGGCACCATAGTGCACGAGGGTGCCTAGAGTCCTGAAGACTCCTCTTCCTGAGTTCAAATCTGAATACAGACAATTACTAGCTATGTGATCCTGGGCAAGTCACTTAGCACTATTTGCCTCAGTTTCCTCTTCTGTAAAATGAGCTGGAGGAGGAAGTGGTAAACAACTCCAGTATCTTTTTCAAAAAAAATCCCAAATGGGATCACAAAGAGTTGGACACGACTGAAAATGACTAACGGACGACAGTCCCCAGTGCTGAGTGTAGTGTATGGTCCATAGTAGTTGCATAATAAATTGATTGATTTAATGTTTTAGAGCTCTAACTATCGAAATAAATTGAAGATGGCTCTAACCGTTCTCTGGTTTTGACTTGTGAGGAAATGGAGTCTGCGAAAATGAGATTCAAAAATGAATCCAAAGACAAATTCTGAGTCACGGACTATTGTGTGAAATTTTTATCATTTACATTCCAATAAGTTAAATCTCTCCAGCACTGTGAGGTTCAGCAGGAGAATAATCAGGGAATTAGGGCGTTCTGTGCCGTGCTGACAGACCTAATTTAACCGGCCTCACGATGAATAATACTGCACGTCTCCGATGCTTTAGTCTCCCGAAGCACTTTGTCAACATTGAATAATCTCACGATGCCCCTGTGAGTTATTACTACATTCACTTTCCATACGGCTGATTGAGGCAGAGAGGTTAAATACCTTGTTCAAGGCCGCCGCGGGAGTTAGTTTCAGGACAAGGGTCAGAATTAAGGAGCCCCTGGATTATACCTTTCCTCAGATGCTAGAGCAAATCTCAGTTTCCCGCACTGCTGAGGTTCTTGACTGACAGGTTAATGTTGCCACTGAGATCATTGAAGGTTAGCACTCTATGAAGTGTCAGGCAGGTCTCTGGAAAGAGGGAAAACTCTATCGAGGAGGAGGAGTTAAAACATGAGGCTGAAAACGGCTCCCAACGTATAGACGCGAAGGAAAATCTCTTCCATACATTCGAAAGACGTCTGTTTCTCTGTGTATTATTTTTTAAAGGTTTTATGGTCTTTTGCCTGAAATATTGACGCTGGTTCCTTCTTCCCTTTCTTGTCAAAAGTTACATTTTTCCTTGGTTTCTTTTATGATGTGTACCCTTAACTTAGTACTCTTCTTCTGCTTTCACTCCTACTTCTGTCTCTTATATTAGACTCCTTCTTTATATCAGCATATTCCAGTATCTCTGTGCATTCTACTATAAACAGCTATGTTGTTACCTGATCATATTTACGGATGTTTATGCATTATGGACTGTGAAATTCATCTATCAATAAGTCAACAAGCAGTTGCTAGGCACTAGAAATGCAAAGACAAAAAAATGGAACAGTCCTTGCTCTCAAGAGGCTTGCATTCTATTGGGAGAGAAAACATGAATACATAAAATATAAACGAAATAAATATAAGGTATTTAGTGGGGTGAAGATTTAGGAGATGGGGGGAAGGATTATGAAAGGTTTTAGCTAGGAGGTGGTTTTCGAGCTGAGCCTTGAGGGAAACTAGGTCTTGATAGCCTAAGCAGAAGACCAGATAGGGGAGTCTTCAGCTTTAAATATCTCACAACACTAACAGCTGGGGAGTGATCAAGGAAGGCTGCATGAAAGAAGTGGTACCTGAGCTGAGCCTTGAAGGAAGATAGAAAATCTGAAAGGCAGAGATGAGAAGGAAATTCATTCCAGGTGTGGGATGCCAGTTGAGAAAAAGCCCCAAAATCTGAAATGGTTTTAGAAATAATTTTACTAGGTTATTTTGGCAAAGGAGGGAGCCAGAAAAATGAATGCCTGCTTCCTTGAGTCTCTGTGGAGCTTATGCTGTTTTTGTTTAGTCACTTTAGTCATGTCTGACTCTTCATGAACCTGTTGGGGTTTTTGTGGCAAAGATACTAGAGAGGTTTGCCATTTCTTTCTCCAGCTTAGTTCACAACTGAGGAAACTGAGGCAAACAAGGTTAAGTAACTTGCCCAGGGTCACATAGCTATTAAGTGTCTGAGGCTAGATTTGAACTCAAGAAAGATGAGTTTTCATAACTGCAGGTGCAGCACTCTGTTCACTGTAGTACTTAGCTGATTCATTGAGGCTTATATTAAATAGAGTTCAAATAAGGGTACACAAGGACAGAACAGCTGAGTGGCCTACATATAATCAGTGGAATAATTTCCAGAAAAGGACAGTTCCCAGATAAGATTATTTGGGATATACATAATCAGGTAGGTATAACCCAAAAGAGCTTTGAGTAGACCCAAAACAAAGCCTAGGTGGGATCCAAACATTCCCTATAGCTATCTGGCCTCTCTGGAGTGTCTCTGAGGTTTGCCTCACTTCTGTGGTACACGTTGGGTTGCAGTTGTTCTCAATTTTCCTGATGCCGCGACCCTTTAATATAGTTCCTCATGTTGTGGTGACCCCCAACCATAAAAATATTTTTGTTGCTACTTTATAACTGTAATTTTGCTGCTGTTATGAATCTATCTGATATGTAGGATGTATTTTCATTTTTACAAATTAAACATAACCCACAGGTTGAGAACCGCTGGTTTAGAGGATTTTCTGCACACATAAAGCAAGGTTCAAACACTATAAATAAATAATAGAATATTTTCCCCATGGGGGCTAGTTTACATTAATGCAGTGAGGCAGGAGATGGTGTGTTGAGTAGTTTAGTTTGCCTGGAACATGGAATACACAGAAGGGATTAAGATGAAATAAGTTTGGAAAGGTAGGCTAGTTATGGAAGACTTTAATGGCCAGACTGAAGGTTCTTAGAGGCAATAGGGAGTAACTGAAAGTTTTTGATCACATGATCAGACTTTTATCACATACTTAATCAATCTTTCCACATTGGTTGGAACGGTTTGTACTTTTGATCTGCTGAATTTGCTTTGGAGAACTTAGGATCACTCCCATACCACAATGGGCCACCAAAGTAGGATATTTGAGGAGGTTCAATACTTCAAGTATCTGCCAGACGGGAGTTTTGATGTGTTTTAGTTCCCCTTTATAACTCATACCTCATCAATAAACAAACTCTGGAAAAGCCAGAGAAGCCAACTTCCGGGGGCGGAGCCAAGATGGCGGCTTAGAAGCAGCAAGGTCCCACACCTCCCACACAGCCACCCTAAACACCCATAAAATATGACTCTGGACAAATTCTAGGTCTCTCAAACTCACAAAAATACAGAAAACACATCTCTCGTGGAAGGCAGCTCGGCAGCAGAGGATCATCGTGGCAGGACGCAAGCCAAGGCCAACCCAGCCTGAAACCGCACGCTAGAATTTAAAGCTCTGCAATACCTGCAACTAGGAATTAAGATATACAGGGACTGGGGTAGAGAGACCCGCCCTACCCTACCAGAAAGTTAGAGAGCAGACCAGCGGAGGGGTTCTACAGTGGGATCGCTGTTTTGGGGTTGGGGTAGGGGAAAGATAGGGAGAAAATTTGTGATTCAAAAATCTCATGAAAATGAATGATGTAAACAAGAAACAAATAAAATTTATTACATAAAAAAGAAAAAATGAATAAACAAACTCTGCCCCTGGGCCCCCTCCCTTTGATTGTAGGTGGATAGCTCCCCAAACTTCCATTTAATGAGATTGTCCAGGCTAGTCATTTCTTCATTACTCACTAGAATGCACCTGTCTGGATTTCTCCATCATACCCCCATGCCAGATACTTTCCCTCCCTGACCCCTTTTGTGTGTTGTGTTCCTTCATTAGAATGTAAGTTCCTTCAAGGCAGAGATTATCTTAATCTCTTCCCTCACTTTCTTTTTGTAGCATTTTTAACATTTAGCAGAGTGCTTGCCATATAGGAGGTCCTTAATAAATGTTTATTAACTAACTGATTTAGTAGCATCATGCAGTGGGAAATGTGTTAGATTTGGAGTCAGAGAGGGCTTGGGTTCAAATTGTAATTCTGCCATCTGTGCACCTTGGGTAAATCACATAAAATTTCCAGATTCCGTTGTCCTCATCTATCAAATGAGAGAGTTAGACTTGAGGAATTTAAGAACTTCTAAAGTGGATTCCCCTACCCCCTCAAACAATCCCCCCCATCATGTTTAGGAATGTTTGTGTGATATAGATTCTGTGGAACCTCAATCTGCCCATAAGTCAATAAGCAGCGTGCCAGGCACACTGTTAGTCACTAGAGATACAAGGATGAAAGCAGAACAGCCCCTGCCCACAAGAGGCTTACATTCTATTGGTTTTATTCTGGAGATTCCTTTCTGTACTGAGGATGTCATCATGTGATCCAGTACAGAAATCTCTTCTATAGCAGCCTGGACATTTAGTCTATGCTTTTACGGTTTCAGGGATGGGGAGCTGACTCTTTCCCAAAGAAATAGATTCCATTTTTTTTTAATCAAGCCAAAATCTGCTTCCCTTCAAAATTCAGTAATTGGACTTGGTTCTGTCCTTTAGAGAAACAAAGAGCAAGCCCATTCCTTCTTCAATACAATAGCCATTCAAATAACTTCCAGTCTTTTCTTTTCTTTTATGTTTTTCTTATTTATTTGTGAAGCTTTTCTGTGCTATGGATTTGCTAATCTGTTTTCACCATTGCAACTTCTCTCATTGCCTGCTCAGTTTGGTTTTGGCTGTTTCTCTTGGCACTCCCATTTTGTTCTATTTGGCCATGGTTTACTTTCCACTCATGCTTACTCCCTTGAATTTGATGTTCTGCATTCCATCCCTGCTGTTTGAGCTCCCATTGATGAAATAGCTCAGGCTAGTCTCTGTGGTGGACTTCTTCCCCGTTCCAGCTGCACATTGAGCCTGGGGGGTCCTACTCATCATTAGTGCTTGCAGGTAGGATTGTGACCTGTTAGTCTGTCAGTGTTCATCCTAAATTGTGGTACCTCAAACTGAACACAATATTCCATATGGAGGTCAATCAGGACAGAATACAAAGATTGGCTAGTTCTCTTAATCTAGGTACTATATTTAATCCAGTCAGAGACTGCATTAATTTGCAGATTTTGTTTGTCTTTTCTTTCTTTTTTTTCCACATCAGACACATCATATCACCTGCTTGTATTGAACTTTTGCTAAACTAAAATTCTCATTATTTCTTTGACATTAACCACTGCCTGACCAGATTTTGCCCATTGCAAACTTGTGTAGTCCATTTTAAAAATATGTTAATATGGAATTTCATATTCATTTTTCTTAACTCCTGGCTTCTTCATTCTTCCTCCACTGGTTTAAATCTATCAAGATAATTTTTAGTTTTCATTGTTATTTGTTTTACTGACTCTCTCTCCTTCTCTCTCTGTCTCTCTCTTTGTCTCTCTCTCTCTCTTTCTCTCTCTTTTTCCCTCTCTCTTTCTCTCTCTCTGTCTCATTCTGCATGAGATACAATATGGACAACATCACCAATGGGGGGCAACAACTGAATACTTAGTATAGGCTAAAGGTATGATTTTAAAATTTTATGATTTTATTTACCTATATTGAAGCTGGATTGGGTAACTAGGTGGCACAGTGAATAGAATGCTTGGTCTAGAGTCAGGAGAACCTGAGTTCATATCTAGCCTCAGAATCTGACTAGCTGTGTGATCCTGGTCAAATCACTTAACCCTGTTTGCCTCAGTTTCCTCATCTGTAAAATGAACTGGAGAAGGAAATGGCAAACCACTCCATTATCTTTGCCAAGAAAATTCCAAAATGGGATCATGAAGAGTTAGACATGACTCAACAACAGTGAAATTCTTTTTCTCTCTCCACCTCATCCCCTTGCTTTAATTTAGATGAAGACATTAAAAGGCAAATTTTAAAAATAAATACACTGTTCAATGAGCAAGTTTAGATCCCATAAGATAGGGAATGAAAAATATCAAGGTCCCATTACAACTCATCCATATTTATTCAGCAGCATCAAGTGTCCTATGTCAGTCTGACACATGGCACATGAAGCATTTTGTGAGGCCCTGAATTGCAGTGATGCTTTGCTCAGAGCAGCAGTTGCAGCTCTCATGAACCAAGCAAAAGGGATGAGCAGAGGACATGTCAATCTGGTTTTTCAAATGTCATTATTTTACAATGTCTTTATCTGCTTCCAAGCATTAGAAAGGCTTGAGTCTGATAAACATCATTCAACTCCTATTAAGATCAAACTTTGCCATATGCACCTTGTCAGCCACTATCTCCATGAAGTGCAATGGATCACCTTTGAAACTGCGGAGAATAAAAAAGATGTTGCCTTGATAAAGGGGACTGTGCTACAGAAGGATATCAGGTGGAATGAGTTTCAAGATATTATTGAAAAATGTGGTCTGTAATGTAGCGTTTTCAATTACTTCTTTCTGAGAAAGGCAAGATGAAGCTATGAAAATAGAGAATTAGAATCACGGCATTTAAAATTCATATGAATATGCATACACATGAAAGGAAAAGGAGGGGTAAGAAATTCATTTGCCTTATCCCTTCCTAGCTATCACACAAGGGAAACAAAGGCAGCACTTCCTGACACTTGATAAAAGGTCCATTTCTCACCTACTAACACATTCATTTACATCAGAGATTTAAACTGACACCAAACATTCATCCCAATCAGTTAAAGAGGAATTCTAGTCACTTTGTCTTTTTTTTTTTAACAGGCAAGGAATAGGGAAATTGCTCCCTACATGAATACTCAATGGATTGATGAGTTTCCTCCTCTGGTAATATAGAAGGGGAGCACAATGCATAGAGTGCTGGGTCTGGAGTCAGGAAAACTCATCTTCCTGGTCTCAGATACTTACTAGTTGTATGACCCCGGGCAAGTCACTGAACCCTGTTTGCCTCAGTTTCCTCATATGTAAAATTAACTGGAGAAGGAAATGGCAAATCACTCTAGTATCTTTGTCAATAAAACCCCAAGTAGGGTCATAAAGAGTTGGACAAGACTGGAATGACTGAAAGACACCAACAGTGTAAAACAGAAATTTAGGAACACAATCATCATTGGAAAGAGTCATTAATTGAATTGAGGAGATTAACTCTTGCTCAATGTATAAAGTGAGGAAAATTCAGTCATTTCCAATTCCCCTCAATTCTCAATTATCCATACATGGTTTTTATATTTTATAGATTCATAGCTGTAAGGGATCTCAAAGGAAAACTATTCTAGCATCCTCTTTGAGAGCTGTGAGACTGAGGTCCAGAGAGATTAAGTGATAATAAACAGTTGAATTGATTTAAAGAAGATACAAGCACTGTGTACCACTGAATATGGAAATGTTCATTTTTAAAATCATGTCAGAATTTGCTAATGGTGCTTTTAAGACTAAAAATAGGTATAAGAACTAATAAGTACTTATAAAGGGAATTCCAACATGAGGGAATTCCTAATGCAGGTTGGCATCTTCTCTTCAATATATGGTAGAGAGTTGCCTAGAGTAGTGAGAGGTTAAGTGACTTGCCTAAGGTCACACAGTCAGACTTAAACTAAGTCTTGCTGGCTCTGAGGCTGACTCTTTAACCATATGTCATACTCTCTCTCAAGGTAAAATAAGACATTTAAGGAGTATTTGACATATTATAAAACCCTGGAATTCCATGAGGTTGTTTAAGAAATAATCAAAATGAGTTTATTCAAATAAATAATTTCTAGTCAACCTAATTTTCTTCCATAAAGCCAGATGGACCTGGTAGATTAGAAGAAATAATGACAGCCCTACACTTAGGAGAAAAAGTGATAATCTATATGGAAGGATGAAATAAGCTTAATGAAATGAAATAAGCTGAAAGGATTACCTACCCCTAAATCCTTATTCTACCAGAAGCCTCCAAAATTCTGACCATAATAATCCCTAACTTTATAAACTGGACTTCTGGGTCTATTAGTTTAAATTTAGCAAGGATAAAGACAGCTCACTTTTTTTTTACTCACTCTGGAATTCCTATGGATTATTGGCTCACTGTAGGGTTAATTTTGGTAAGAAGTATGACTCAGTGTGTTGAACCTCCATCCCAGATGTCCTGGAAGTCTCTAAAATAATTTAAACTTATAACAACATCTTATTGGTAGTCAAGGATAAAGTACATGCATTTAAAAAAGTAAAGTACATGTTTAAATGCTTATCAGGACAAATAAGACATTAAGAAAATATTCTCTGTATATACTCTCAAGTGATTGCAATTTTTTTTTCTTATTGAATATATAACAGGGAAATCTGGAAACATGATCTCTGGAAAGTCCCACCTCTAGGATGAAGGAAGTATCTTTTGCTCCACCAGTTGGAGGGGGATACACTCAGTCATTCTAAATGTCTTAACTCTAATTTATTAAAATACATCCTGAAGTTCTCTCTCTTTCTCTCTCTCGCCCTCTCCCTTTCCCTCGCCCTTTTACTCCTCCCCTTCCTCTGCCTCCCTTGCTTTGAAATGTCCCCCAAATTTTGTGAAAGCAGATTCTGTATGGTTTAAAAGCACAGGTAGCTTCTCATAAGTTAAAATTCTACAAGACAAAACCATAAAAGAAAAGCAGAAAATTCTCAAGAATTAAAATTTGAAGACACAAATAGAAATAATTTTATTATGGAAGCTGAGGAATTATCTGAAAGGACTAATTGTGAATTCACCAAACAATTTAGATTTTGAAAAGACAAATAAAGAAGATGGAAGTAATGGCAGATAGCAGAGGAAGAATATAGGAGTTAAAACTAGAGTAGGGAAGTCCAGAGCACTAGCTGAGGATGTCAAGGACTCAAACAGTCAATTAAAAAATGTTATTTTTAGGAGAAAGAGGCAGATCAAAGGCAGGATAGGGTCACTGTTTAAGGTGGATAGATCAATGATAATTTGACAACTGGGAGAAGAAAGAGTTGCTCAAATTTGCTTCTGTTTTCTCTGACAAGGAGAATAATCTGTGGAATAGAAAGGACAGAAACAAAGTGACTGAGAGAGCTGATATTCAAGACAAATATGGATATAGTAAAAGAACGCCTAGCTGCCCTTGATGAGTTCAGGTTACCTCATGCAGCATACAATTAACATTGAAAGAAATAGTGTATGTGATTGCTTGCTACTGTCAGTAATATTTGAAAGATTAGGTAGAATAGGAGACATACCAGAGAATTGGAGAAGGCCAAATGTTTTCAAAATTTTCAAAAAGGACAAGAGAATTTCACCTGCAAATAAATAGTCCCATATGTTTGAAAAAAAACATCCTGGAAAAATTCTAAAATTTTAGTAAAGTGATAGCATTTGAACATGTTGAAAAGAAAGCAGTGATTACAATGAATATACCTAAATGTATTCTTATCTAGTTCTCATCTGTTCATGAAGAGCAAGCTTTGCCAGATCAACTTAAGTTGCCTTTCTGACCAGGTTACTAGGCTGGCATAAGGAATAAATAAATATCCCTGAATACATCCAGGGATAAGACAAGTAGGTGGCACAGTGGATAGAGTGCTGGACCTGGAGTCAAGAAGACTCATCTTCCTGACTTCAAATCTATTCACTTCCTGACTTCAAATCTGATACTACCTGTGTGACTCTGGGCAAGCCACTTAACCCTCTTTGCCTCAGTTTCCTCATTTGAAAAATGAGTTGGAGAAGGAAATGACAAACCACTCCAGTATCTTTGCCAAGAAAACCCCAAATAGGGTCATAAGGAGTTGGGTCCAGCTGAAACAACTGACCAGTAACAACAACAAAATCCAGGGAAAACTGCAAGTATTGGTTACTTAAATTAAATAAAGTCTCTCTTGCTATTCTTGTGGAAAAGATGGTGATGTGGAGTAGATGATCGTCTAAGTAGGTGTTTTAGGAACTAATTGAATGCTTAATGAACCATTGAACTAAATTTAGGAAATTTGACAAGAAATAATTTAATAGGCACAAATATGAATTCATACTGGGTTGAAAAAAACAATCTTCATAACTACAAGATGGAGAAGTTGTGGTTAGACAGTAGTTTACCCAAAAAAAGATCTGTGAGTTCCTAGTGGATGTGAACTCAATTTCAGTCACCTACTCCATGTAGTAGCCAAAAAGGTTCTCAGGCTGCATTAAGAAAGGAATGGTTTCCAAAAATAAGTACTCTACCATGGTCAGATCACATATGGAATATTGTTCAGTTTCTTTCAGTTCTGGGAAGCAAAGTTTAAGGACATCGATAAACAGGAACTTTTTCATTGGAGTACAACCAAAATGAAGTCTTGATTCCATGCTATTTAGAAACCAATTGAAGGAACTAGAGATATATAACCTGGAGAAGAAAAGACTCTGGGCCACAGTTGGGGGAGTCAGAAAAGATATCTTTAAGTGTTTAGTGTCACCTGGAAGAAGTATTTGATCTGTTTTGTTTGTCTTCAGAGGACAGAACTAGAAGCAGTGAGTGGGAGTTACAAAGAGTAAAATTTAGGCTTGACATAAGGAAAAACTTTCTAACTATTGGGATTGTTAAAAAAAATAGAAAGAAAGAAATGTACTGTCTTGAGAAGCAGTGGATTTCTTCTCAATGGAAGTTAGGAATCCATGTTGGAGGACCTGTGCTGGCATTTTGTGGAAGGGGTTCTTCTTCAGGTACAAGGTGAAGTAGATAGCCGGTGAGGTCCTTTTACCTTCTACCTATGAAATTATGTGATTTTGTCATCCTACCTTGATGTACATCACTAGCAGAAAAGTTGGCCCATGGTGGTACTTACTCAAGTATCAGGTACTACCTATGTGCTCCATGTAGATACAGATTCCTCAGTTCCTTTTTTCCTTCAGTTTTTGGAACTAGTATTCAGCAACTGAGGCTTATGACAGACATTCTAGTTCAGCAGACAATATATAACATATATCCCAACATTTGGTTGCTCTGATTTAGCTCCCTGAATTCAAGAGCTCAAACGTTCTCTTTGCTTGTTGATTCACCGGAACATGAGAAGTCTACTAGACTCCTAAATGGTGCCATTAGCATCTTCCCTAGGTGACTTCTGTTGAATTTACCTCTTATTTTCCCTCATCCAGAATTCCTGCATTCTCCTGAAGATAAAATATTCCCCACTTCTATGTATCATGGGAATTGATGTTGGATGGGCAATATAAATAAATATGAACTCCCGCAGTTCAAGAGGGGAGTTTAGTTGGCCATAATTTTATTATATGCCAGTAGAGTGATATAACTGATAAGAAAGCATAATATTGCCTTAAACTACATTTAAAAACATCTAACCTATGATTTCCCTGGTGTAGAGAATGTTTAGTGAGGAAAGCCCCTCTCCTGAGGGACTGAGAGGTTAAGCCAATTGCTTATGGTCCCATAAACCAAAAATGTCAAAGGTTTGACTTGAATTCAAGGCTTCTTGACTCTGAATACAGATTTCTTTAATGTTGATTTAGTGTAACAAATTGCATTAAGATAAAGACTTGATTGGAGGTGAAAGTGATAAATATTGGAGGGGATGTGCAAAAATTGGGACACGAATACACTGTTGGTGGAACTGTAAACTGATCTAACCATTTTGAAGAATAATCTGGGATTATGACCAAGGAGTTATTAAACTACCTATATCTACTGACCTAGCAATGGAGCTACTTGGTTTATTTCCAAAGATGATTAGGGGAAACATAAAAGAACATTTATGTTCTAAAATGTTTATAGCAGCTCTCTTTGTGGTGACAAAGAACTGGAAATTGCACTGATATTCATCAATTGGGGAATGGCTGAACAGGATGTAGTATATGATTGTGATAGAATACTACTGTTATAAGAAATGATGAATACATCAATTTTTTTGGAGGGGGAAGGCAAGGCAATTGGGCTTAAGTGATTTGCCCAAGGTCACTGTTATGGGAATCTGAAGATCTTCCCTGCCCCTAGACACTTTGCTTAAGTGGCTTAAGTGGCTCTGAGAATCTTTCCTGATCTGAAAGTATACTCTGTCCCCTAATAGGCTGAATGTGGTCACGTGGAGCCTGTGGCAGGAGGCTTGTTTTTCAGGAATGCCCACACCTTGTTACTTTGTAATTGGACAGTGGGTCAAGAGGGCTGTGACATTCTCTGACCCAGGAGAAGGCTATATATATGCCCTGATGTGAGGTTTTGCTTTGGGGCTCACTTTGAGAAGAGTTGTGTGATTTGGCCAGATGAGACTCTGGGAAGCTGCTGAGCAGCCCGGCTTTGAAAAACCCAGATGTTGATGCTTCCCTCTCTGGTAACTTGAATAGGTATGGATGTGATGGTCAAATGGTTGGAAGCCCATCTGCTGAGCTGTTTCTTGGTCTGTTTGTAACTTGTGTTTATAATCTCTGAAGTTCAGGGTGCTGACTTTTTCCCCCAAACTAGGTAAATGATATATGTCCAATTGATTAAAGTGAAACTGTTAACCCATTTTGAGTTGCTTTCCTTTAGAAAAACAGAGCTAAGAACTTGTGCTAGCAGCCATCCTGGGTATGCTAGGTTACTTGCTGATATAGTCACACAGCTAGTAAGTATTTCAAGTGTCTGAGATATGATTTGAACTCAGGTCTTTCTGACTCCAGGGCTGGTGCTCTATTCATTGCGCCACTTAGCTGCCCCTGAATACATCAATTTTATAAAAAAAACATGGATAAACTTGCATGAAATAATAAAGAGTGAAATGAGCAGAACCAAGAGAATGCTATATATAGTAACAGTAATATTGTTTTAAGAACAATTTTGAGCAATTAAGTCATTTTGACTATTATAAATACCCAATTTAACTACAAAGGACCTATGAAGGAAGAAGCTATCTGCATCCAGGGGAAGAACTAATAAATAGAAATATACATAGAGTGAATATATATATATATATATACACACACACATACATACACATATTTATATCTAGAACTAGCTACCAATAGATATAAATATGTGTATGTATGTGTATATATTCACTCTGTTTATTTGTGGATGATTGGTGTTAATAATGGTGAGGATGAGAAAGATGATGATGATGGGGAAGAGAAAGAGAAGGAAGTGAAAAAGAAAAGAGAAAGAAGAGGAAAAGGAGGAGGAGACAGAAGAGGAGGAGGAAGATGAAAGAGAGTAAGAACAAGAAGGAGGAGGAGGAAAAGGAGGGAGGAAGGAAAAGAGAGAGAGACAGAGAGAGAGAGAGAGAGAGAGAGAGAGAGAGAAGGAGGGAGGGAGAGAGGGAGGGAAGGAGGGAGGAAGGAAGGAAGGAAGGAAGAAAGAAAGAAAGAAAGAAAGACAGAAAGAAAGAAAGAAAGAAGACAAAGAAAGGAAGAAGTTCTAAATAGTGGCACAATCAACCATATTGATTATCTTCTCTCATTGTGGAATCAGATTCCAGTCCTGTCTTATTTTGTTGTATTTGAGACCTTGGCATTATTGCAAAAGACTCTAAGTAGGCTACCTCTTGCTACCCAGAGGGACTTTAAGATTTTTTTCCCATGTGATATCTTGCTTCTCTAGACAGAACAATTGAAAGTACCTTCCCAGTGTGCTGTAATCAATTTTCCTGACAATATGTGATTTGTTCCCTAAATATTCTCTTCTATATCTCATTTATCTTTCCTCTTTGAGCTACCCTCAATTCATCCTTCATCTATTCAATCCATTTGTAATACTATGAATTGAGCATTGTCTTTTAGGAAAGAACTTGGCAATGGCATCATTAGGATGACCAAATTCCAGTTATTCTCTTGAGGCCAAAAGAATAATACCTAGCATTTATGCAGCACTTCAAAATTTGCAAAGCACTTTTACAAATATCACCTTATTTGATCTTTAAAACAGTCCTGGGGATAGGTGATATTATTAGCCACATTTACAGGTGAGGGAACTGAGACAGAGAGAGGGCAAGTTTCACGTGGCTATTAAGTATTTGAGTCAGGATTTGAACTCAGGTCTTTCTGATTCCAGGCCCAGCACTCTATGTACTATGCTACATGTCTTGACTAAGCAAGAAATGTGTATGTCTGAGTCAATACTGCCACAAGGTAGTGCATGTCTTACATAGGCGGGAAAAAGGCTGGCTTTTATTCACAAATGGAACAAATTCAGTTCTCAAGCTCATCTGAATATCAGCCTCCCAACTTACTGTTGAGGCTTCCTGGGGACCTCAGTTCATCCTTTTACCCTTAATTTCACTGATACACAAGACTAAAGTAATGATCAACAGAAGAAACAATCATGAGGCAAGTTACCAGAAGTATCATAATAACTTCATAAGCATCTTACCATAAGCATCATGCATAACTTATGAGAAGAGTTTTAGGCAAATCATCAGACCCTATAGGAGTCAATTTTCTGTCAGGCATGGAATGAAGTTTCACACTGCTCTAAATTCTTCTTTGAAAATGGTTGAGATCTATTTCACTAACATAGCCTTCAGTATTGTGCTCAAAGAGCTGAGCTAAATTTAATCTCAAAGTGGCATTCATCAGCGTCAGCTTGCCCTGGGTAAAACTCCCTAATATCTTCTTCCCCTTATTATTTTGTCGATTGCAGCAAGAGTGTAGGGTGATAAATTCTGTCTCAGCAGAAACATACATTTAGAAACAAATGTCCTGGAGAAATACTTCTGTAGTATTCCCTTCTCCTTCTGCCTTTCTGGTAACTCTGTGACTGGCTACATGACACTAATAAAACCACTTGCAAAATGAAACGCTTCAATCCTTTGTCTACATGAAAACTAACACCTGTTTGGGGCAGATTTTATGGAATTGACAGATTTGGGGACTGACTCTATTGAATTAGCTAGTTGTTAGTATAGAAAAGACCCAATGTGAAATCTTGGTGCTATTTCTTCTTTGTACTCTGTGTGTGTGTGTATAACCAAATCTAAGCCTCTTACATATCCTTTAAGTTCTAAAGGATGTATCTTTAAAAGGTTGATTAAGGCTGATTAAGTCTATCTTTAAAAGGTTGATTAAAAGGATATAGCACAGACCCAAAATCTCTATATTTAAAACACCCAGACAAATCAAATAATGACCAAAATCTTTTAGAGTAATGTTATTTCTATATTTGCTGTTGTTTTCCAGCTAGACTACAGTTAATAAAATCATTTGGTCAGTGATGTTTCCTGGGTAGAGGATGTTTCAATGTTATATTGGGATACCAACTAAAGAGATGGTAAAGTTACAGTTTCCTAAGAATTAATAATCAATCATTTTAAATCATAAAACACATAACTCAATCTAAAGTACTAAATGTTATAAGAAGTCATTCCTGAATAATTAATTTTTTAAAATAGTATTTTATTTTTCCCAATTATATATAAAGACAAATTTTAACATCCCTGAATAATTAGCCTTATTAATTGCAAGGCATTTTGGAAAAGTCACATCTTTTAAAGTTAAAGAATACTTTCAAACAATAGCAACAATAATGTCTTTGTAAACTTTGAACTGCTCCATACATGTAGATTATTCTTAGAGACACTTTTAAATCATAATCTGTAGGCCATTAGGGCAACAAACATTTAATAAATGTTTACTACTTGTTAGGGACTGAGATAAGTAATAGGGAGGCAAAGAATAGCAAAAGTTATTTCTACCCTCCAGGAACTCACATTCTGATGGAGGAGAATGCATTGTAAATGTACAAGTATAAGTTATATAGAGAGGAATGGAAGGTGATTTCAGAGGGGAAGGTCCTTACAGCTGAGGGAACTGGGAAAGACACAGAAGGTAGGATTGCAGTTGAGTTTAAAAGAAAGCTCAAGGACCTGAGAAGCACCTAGGGAGAAGCCCTAGGCATGGGTGTTGGCCATTATAGAAGTAGGGGCATGGGAAATGGGCTATTATGTCTGAGGAATAATAAGTAATCCAGTGTCACTGAATCATAGAGTGTGTGAATGGGAATTAAGTGTTAAAATACTACAAAGATAATAAGGAACCAAATTATAAGAAACTTTAAATTCTAAATAGAGGACTTTATGGTCAATCCTAAAAATAATAGGAAGCCATTTTTGGGGTGGGGAGGTGATGTGGTCAAACTTGCCCTTTTACAGTGGTTCTCAACTTTCCTAATGCTGCGATCCTTTAATACAGTTCCTCATGTTGTGGTGACCCCCCAACCATAAAATTATTTTCATTGCTACTTCATAACTGCAATATTGCTACTGTTATGAATCTATCTGATATGCAGGATGTATTTTCATTGTTACAAATTGAACATAATCCACAAGTTGAGAACTGCTGCTTTAGAAAAAACAATTGAAAGCATAGTAAAAGAATGAATTGGAATGGAAAGAAGTTTCAGTCAGAAAAACCAATTAGAAGGAGATTATAATAGTCCAGAAGGGAGAGGTGAGAAGATCTGATTTAGAGTGGTAGTTGTATAAGTGGTGATAAAGAGATGTATAAAAGAAATGTTATTAAAGAAGAAACAACAACATTTGGAAACAGATTTGATATGTGGGGTGATTGCGTTGAAGACAAGATACTGAGACAGTAAGCCTAAGTGAGTGGGAAGATAGTGATGGCTTTGATAATAATAGAAAAGTTCAGAAGAGGAAAGAGTTTGGGATATGGGATTAGACTGATGTGGTCTATGGCAAATGTGTCCTTGGAGAAAGACATCTAGAGTTGTCATGAGATTAAATTTCTCAAACTGACTTTAAGAGATCCTGACCTTGAAGATGATAGATTCCTGATTCAGTCATTTGAAAACAGAACATTAGGGAGCTAATAATTTCACACAGCATAGTGGTT
>JAQQSW010000790.1:0-28195 GCA_028646575.1 Pseudocheirus occidentalis
TGTGTAATTGTACATTGTATACTCTTTAACTGCAACATATTCTAGCCTCAACACTAAAGGCAAGGACCTGTTACATCTTTTGCCTCAGGGTTCTGAGGTACTTTAAAGGAATCTGGGTATCTCTGTGCTCTTCCATCAGCTTTAGCCCCCACTGAGCGTATTGCTCTCTTTCACAGGGCCTTTTAACCACTTAATATAAGATAGTTTTTGTAAAGGAATATGTACTTCAAAGGTATTGCAAAAACAAATATAAGCCTTTCCAAAAAACTTTGGGGGCACAATTCCCCTATATTTATCTACTGAGTAAACAATCTTGGTTATATATTTGTATTAATTTACTAAATATCTCACATATATATATATACATATATATGTATGTGTGTATACATACATATATGTGTGTATATGGCGAACTAGAAAAATACCAGTAAACATGAACATGTTCAAATAAAAACATATGAGTCCTTTGAGCAGAAACAAATATCACCTCAGTATTATCACTCCAAGTAACCACATGAAAATTTTGGGAGACCCAGGTTCTAGTCATATATGACAGATAGGCTCACACTGTGTGACTATGAAAAGACTTCTAATTTTCTAAAGTAGAAGAACAGAAGAACTGCTATGCAAGCTACCATGTAAAAAAAAACACAAGATATATGCATGATAAAGTGGGAGGTAGTCTCAGAGGGGAGGCACTAATACTAAAGGGGATTGGGAAAGGTTTATTGCAGAAGGTGGGGCTTTCTTTAGTTGAGACTTGAAGAAGTGAGGGTAGCTAGGAAGTGAGGATGAAGAGGGACAGAGTTCCATGCAAGGGGAAAAGCAAATGAAAATGTTCAGAGTCAGAATATCTTATGTGGGAGACAGAAAGGAAGCTAGTGTCACTGGACTGTGGAATTTATGTTCGAAAGTACATACAAGTCCGTGTTAAGAGTACAGTGATAGTGAGGCACATACATAGGTTATAGATGTAGCAAAGGGGTAACTCACAGGTCCTGCCACTTTATAGCTTAGTCAGTCACCCTGTGGAGACCAAAACACTGTGTGAGAGCATTTTGTGGGATTAGCCCTCAGATGATGCTATCCAAAGAATAAAGTTTAGGCAGGGAGGGAGGGGGATGGAATATTGTACATGAAGCCAGAAATCTTTATTATGTATTATGGGGTTTTAAGGGTATATAATAAGTTCAACACATTAATTTCAAGGTCATCCTGCTTGATATGGACTTCCTTTTCTTCTCTTTTGTGCATTTTAATGCTTTAGTTACTCTTTTTTCTTGCGCTATCACTAGGTTCCTTCCACTACCACTGCCTGTCAAAATAATTCATTCTTTGTTTAAAAAAATTCCTATATATTTTGTGTTAAACCCTTCATCAAAAACATCTGAGATTTTTTCCCAATATGTTTCCATTTCTTATCCTTTTGGCAATGATTTTATTTGTGTAAACTCTATTTCTATGCCTGTCATAAGATTACAAAATTTAAAATTTTAAGGAGCCTTTGAGTAGGCTAAGAACTATGGAGCTGACATTTCCCAGTATAGTTTGCCAAAGTACTTCTCCAGGAAAGCTCCTGTGAAGAATGACAAAGAACTGAGAAGCACATTCCCTGAAAAATTGTCTTTGCATCAACTTAACTTCTGAATAAATTCCTTTCCCCTCCCCTTCCCAGTGAATTTTTATAATAAAGAATCAAAAAGAGGAGGAAAAAGCATGCCAGCAAATTAACCCACTCATCAGTCAAGTAAGTGAATTAGACATTTTCAACCAGCTTATGTGTTCTCTCAATTCTTCAAATTCATCATACAGCACAGTAAAAGTCATTACATGCATGTGTCAAAAGTTGTTTAGCTATTTTTTTTAGTTAATAAGTACATTGTTTTCAGTTCTTCACTATGCAAAAATTGTTGCTATGAATATTTTGGTGCATGTGGAATCTCTACTTTGCTTCTTTGGGGGTATGCACCTACCAATGGAATCTCTAGCTTATAGAACATAGATATTTTAATTACTTTTTAAAAAAATTTTATTGATATATTTTGTTTATATAGCACTTCTAGTTTGAAATATATCCTTACCTATCTGTTACCTGTAGAGCCATCCTTTATAACAGAATTTTGTTTTAAAGAAGAAAACAAATTTCAGCAAAATTAACTCACACATTATGCAAGTTACATCATAAAAATATTATCTCTGTGCCACTTATCTGTACAAAGTACAGAGGAAGGTGCATTTTATCTTCTCTGCTTTAGGACCAAACCTGACCATTTTATTTACAAAATATTTGGGGGATTTTTTGGTTATTCGTTCCATTTTTATTTTTGTATTCATTGTATATCCTTTTTTCCTGGTTCTATTTATTTCATTCTCTGTATATATTATGATAGATTTAGATATGGAAGCAGAATTTTACAGTATCTGATCCAACCTTCTCATTTTACAGAAGAGAAAACTAGTACCCAAAGAAGTAATGTGAGTTTCTTAAGATCACAAAGCTAATAGATGTTGGAGGTAAGATATTGACCCAGGTTTTCAAACAGAAAGTCTATAATTAAAGGTTTCTTAAGGTTCTCTGTATTCTTTCTGCTCTTCACTTCTTAGGGTAGAATAACATTTCATTGCAATCATGAACTTTGATTTGTTTAGCTATTTTCCAAACAAAGGGCACCTACTTCAGTTCCAATTTGTTGGCTACTACAAGAAATGTTAGTGTAAATATTTCAGTGGAGAGGGGATATTTTTATTTTTGGAAACCTTTGCAACCTTGTTACACATATTCAACAATGCAATCTGAGTTAAAGAGTATTGACATTTAATCACTATTAGCTCTACTATTACAATTCCAAATTACTTTCAAGAATAAGATCAGTTCATGGCTTCATCAATAATGTATTAATTTACCAGTGTCTCAATAACTTTTCCCTTACTGATTATTTCCATCTTTATATTTGACAGCTTCTTAGGTGTGAGATAAACTTCAGAATAATTTGCATTTTGATTCTCTGTTGTTATTGGTGATTTTCAGTAACTTTTGAAAAGGTTGTAGTCCATATTCTTCAGCTTTTATTGTATGTAGCCAAGAAGGTAGTTCAATTGAACAAGTAGTTATTGGGTAGTTCAATTGATTTTCATCCTTATCTATTCTATTCTATTGATCTGTTTCTATGTTCAATATTTCAAATAATTCTGATGATTATTACTTTATTATATAATTTGGGATCTGCAAGCACCATCCACCTTTCAATTGCATTTTTTCTTCATTTTCTTTAGGATTCCAAACATTAAATTTTTCAAAACAAATTTTGCCTATTTCAATAAACTATTCTCTTAGTAGTTTGATGGATATAGAATTAAATCTCTACATTAATATAGGTGATATTATCAATTTTATAGTGTCACAATGCAACAAAGAATGTGCCTATAATTCTTTAAATCATTACTTGTTTAAAGAGTGTTTTAATTGTTTCAATGGAGGGGAAGAACAGGAAGACAAAAGGGAATGGGTCAACCTTAATCTCATGGAAGTTGGCTTAGGGAAGGAATAACCCACTCTAAATTGGGTATCTTGGCCTACAGAAGAGTTAGGGGGAACAGCATGAGAGGAGGGATGATAGAGGGGAGGGTAGGTTGGGGGAGAGGGTTGTTAGAAGCACACACTTTTGAAAAGGGACAGGGTCAAAGGAGAAAGTAGAATAGGTGGGGGGCAGGATATGATGGATAGTCTTTCACAATATATCTACTATGGAAATGTTTTGCATAACTACGCATGTACAACCTTTATTGAAGTGTTTATCTTTCCAGTGGAGGTAGGTGAAGAGGGAAGAAGGGACAGAATCTGAAAATCAAAGTTTTTAAAACAAATGTTAAAAAAATTTTACATGCAACTGGGAAATAAGATATAGAGCCACTGGGGTATAGAAATCCACCTTGCCATACTAGAAAGTTAGAGGGGGCATGGAGGAGAATATAAGCAAGAGCAGATTGGAGAAATCAGGCTTGCTCTTTTGGGGTGGGGGTAGGGCAAAGACAATTAGAAAATTTGTAACTCAGTCTTGTGGACATAAATGTTGAAAACTAAAAGTAAACAAATTTTTAAAAAGTCTTTCCCATATCCTGTCCCTTAAAAAACAAATGTTTGTTGTTGATATATCCAACTTTCTAATTCCCTCTTTCTAGTTATTTCTCTCATTAAGGTCCAGCAATGTGCTAGGGACTGTGTTAAGCAGTCATGGGGAACAGGGCACAAAGAAATATAAGACAGCCCTTAACATCAAGTTGCTTCCAATCCAATAGAGGAGACAACATGCAAACTGTATGAAAACAAGATATTCACAGAGAAAGGACACTCCCATTATTGGAGATTGGGAGAGAAAAGAGAGAGAAGAGGAAACGGAGATGCCTTTAGTAGGCCCCTTCTCAAGGAATTTAGTCACAAAAGAGAAGAGAGATATGGGACCACAATTAGCAGGAATTGTAGAAGGATCAAATGAGGGTTTTTTGAAGATGAAAGAGACATGAATATTGTTAAATCTGAAAATAATTGACCGAAGTGTCACAGAGGTCATGCAATCACTGTTAACTCTAAAAATACCAAGGAGCTCATATGGTCATCACAACCACAACTAATTATAAGAAATAAAATAAAATAGAAACAAATCAAAACCAAAGCTAACAGTGGGCATAAACAAAACACTTCTTTATTCCTTTGGAGAAAGGAAAGTAGACACATGTGTCAGGACCCTCCTCCCCTAGGAGGAGATTTACCTTAGTGAGGCCAAATTTTAATACATATGGCTACACAATGATCTGTACCTCTGACAATGAGGAGTAACAGCAAGAATGAGACAAATTTGATTTATAGCAAGGCTTCATCACTGGAAAATGGATCCTGTACATTCTTATCCAAGCTCAAGGACCATCTGTGTGAAACAATTCTGGGATTCTGCTGTGGCAGAGTTCATCCAGAGGATGAGTGCAAAGGTTTGTTTCTATGCCAAATTCAGGGCCTAACTTGCTTACTGGGAAACCCATGTACTGGAAAGCCATGGAAAACAGGGTGTTTTCTAATAGCAAAAAGAGAATAAAAGGAGAGGGGTGATCTTGGTATGGGCGTCCTGACATTATGTTTGTAAGTAGTAGAAAAATAGACAATAGGCAGCTGGAGATTGAGGACTGGTGAGAAAATGGTGAAGACAGGGGGATCAGTATGCCAAAGAAAACAAGATGGAATGAAACCATTTGTGTAGATAGAGGGATTTCCTCTGGTGAGGAGAAGGGCTACCTTTTCATGCAAGTCAAGAATATTGGAGGAGATAGTTTCAGAAAGAATCTGTGTGATATAAGGTGGACAGGTAAAGATAAAATTCCCAGCAAATGGCCTTAATTTTTCAATGAAATATGAGATAAGGTGATAGTCCTGTTATACTGTGTCTGGTCAAGTCATAGCTAGAATTTTATATTCAGTTCTAGGTGCTACATTTTAAGGGTAATATTAACTAACAGAAACATGTCCAGAAAAGAGCAACCAGGTTGTTATGGAAACTATATAGATCATGTCTGTCCAATAAATTGAAGTAACTTAGGATATTAATACTTTGAAAAGAGGGTAGTGGGAAGCAGATTTGATAATTGCTTTCAAGTAAACTATTGTATGGAAAATTACTCACTTCTAAAACTTGCCTCCAAAGGGGGGGGGTGGGAAACAACAACAACAAAGATGGAAGTTACCAAGATGCATATTTCACTTCCATGTAGGGATCTGCTTTCTAATAATTAGACTTTTTTCAAAAAAAACTGCCTGTAGATAGAGTGGCTTCCCTGTCCTTCAAAGTCTTCAGCTAAAATCTATACAAATAGTTTTGGTGAATGTTGTAGAAGGTATTTCTGTTATAGGTCTGAATAAAAGGTTTCTGAGATCTCTTCTAGCTCTGAGAGTCTGAGATTATACATTTGTTTAAAAAAATTGATACTCAAAAATATTCAAAGCCATTCTCTCTTTTCCACAGCAGAGTGGGAATAGAAAGAAGTTTTCCTTCACTACACATTCTCCAGACATTTCATTTAAGTCTCCTGACATTATGAGAATTTGCTCAACTTTGGGGATGAATGTTGTCCAATCTTTCAAACGTCCCAATTGACTGACCTAGAGCACTTCTTCATTGCTCCTGAGATTGTCTCCCCATCTAATCCCCTTTGATTTTCTGCTGTGTTCATATTGGCAAAAGATGCTAATTAAGTGGAATCTCAAATGCCTCCATAGAGGAATGAGCCCAAGGACTTAATTGTACCAAAATAAGACCATTTCCCATTGGAGTCTCAATTTCCTCTCATAGCCATAAATTGGCTTAGAGGTCCTTCAGCTGACCTTTCACCAAGTGACAGAAATATAGATTGCAGGTACAGAGTAAGGGATAAATGTCCAATTGGAAGATTGGGATCCTTTGTGGCTTGGTGGAATGCCATAGCCCTGGTTAAGGGACCAGATTTTTTCATCCAAATGATGCTCATTTGAACAATTGGTCAAACCAGTGTTATAACAAGGCAACTCTAGCAGAGATGCCTGATCAGGAAAAATGGTAAGTCTCAATCTTTGTTATTTCTTCATGGGATTAAAAATATGCTGTACATAGAGATATGGTCATAAGAGAATAGTGATGATATATAGATAATATAATCATTATGCTTATATATAGATGAAAACTATGTATATATAACAATAGCCATATATTCAATTTATAATTTTTCATGTCCAGGATTTTTCAGTGTGCAGTCACAATTTGTTCACTATATTCTCTGGTTATTCAGCTGGAGATTCTTTTTATTTCCATTGTTTGAAATGATAAGGACTTTGGTACAACTTCAAAAAAATAAACTAAACTTTCCAAAAGCAAATTCAGGCTATAGTCATTCTGAGGAATTCTTGGTGCATATTAATAGAGTGTGCCCCTACTTTCATGCTCACTATACCACTCCTTCTCTCTCTCAAAATCTTTTCAAAAGGGAGGAGAAATGGCAGTATTTATGGTCTGCAGGAATACTGGACTCAAAAATCCCCTAGCCCTCATTTTCCTTTTGATATTTTTGATGGTGAGAGTTTTTCCTTCCTCTTCCCGAAAGTTCAATTCAATTATCCTTGTTTGGAGTAAGCAGAGATTTGGGGTGGAATGTGATAGGGAGAAGTTTGTTCAGATAAACAGGAATTCCAAGAAGTCTGTTCCTGGAAATCCCATGAAGTCAAGTTGCTAAAACTTTACTTCTGTGATTTGCAATCCAGAAAATCACAGACAGAAAGCATAAATAAGCATGCTGCAGCATAAAAAAACTATGTGACATTTCAGAAAGAACTTTCCACTCAGGAATGCTAAACACTAATATAAATGGAATAGGCTGAGGAGTGTATTTGGATTGCTTTTCAGTGTCTTTCCTAGGTTAATCCTACTATCAGAACATGCTGGGAATCTTTATGTGTAAAAGATTTTTTCATCTTTGAGGAGAAGGCATCCATGGCAAGTGTCTAAGCCTGAGAGTTTCAATTTGCTTCTCTTTCCAGTACTACAGTCTGCTTCTCTTTATGCTTTAGCCCAGCCTTAATCATTCCTTCACTTTCCCTATTCCCCTGACAAAGTCAAAGCCCAAAATCCCTACTGCTTGTTTCTCACCATCAGGGTGATATAGCATACTTCCTCTCTCCCTCTACAGGGAAATTAAACACCCCTTATGCTTTAATCCTCCCTCCAGAGATCAAACCAAATGCCCCCACACTCCTTTCCAGACAAGTTAACTGCACATTCTCCAAACTGATTGTGCCCTGTCTTTGTCTTGTTGGAACCATTTTGTCCACCTCTAGCTTTCTGCCTTTACCTTTATCTCTTTTTATCTTATCTCTATGATTCCATCCTGTGGTATCTCCTCCTCTCTACTAGCCACTGAACTCCCTGTCCCTTTTCTACAGTCTCCCTTCTTTCCTCTTGATCTTTCTCCCACCCCTTCCATTTCTTATTACTTTATTAGTATATTTTATATTTCTGACATTTATTTTCATTTATTTTATTTGACTTAGTTTTATCTCTATTATCTTTTTAAATGCCTCTACTATCTCTGCCTCAAGTTTTCTTTCTCCTTATTCTTTGAGCTCTCCTACCCAAAATTATGTGATTTTATAGTCTCTAGCTCTATCAACTCTATCATTGCTCCATTGTTTTCACTCCTTTTGCAAATATCTGATTTGCTTCCATCATACTTATAAATCTTAAAAAGTTGTAAATATCCCTTTTAAAAGCTACAAGTTTGGGAGAGGATGGTATATACTCTCCTTTAATAACTTCCATTTCCCCCTGGGACCAAGAGTGAATATGTCATCTCAACATGCTCTGCCACTCTCAAATCCTGACTAGCATACCTTCTCTGGTACCCTGACTCTATATTTGTTCCT
Organism: Pseudocheirus occidentalis; assembly: GCA_028646575.1. NCBI lineage: Eukaryota > Metazoa > Chordata > Mammalia > Diprotodontia > Pseudocheiridae > Pseudocheirus > Pseudocheirus occidentalis. The sequence goes on from JAQQSW010000790.1 coordinate 8,435, forward strand.
GGTTCCCTCCATTCCTTTTACAAAGCCTATACAATGGTATTGTTGTCTCTATAAAATAAGTGAAATCAAGAGAGACTTTATTAGGAAGCATTTTACCCAGTTGGTTTGAGCAGAATGCAAGCTCAATGAGTTAGGACTATGATGTGGTAACCCCCAAACTAGAACTACTTTAGGCTATGTTAAGAGAAGTATAAATGCCTAGAATGAAGGTGATATTCTTACTGCATTCTTCCCTACATATAGTTAGGGGTTCTGTCCTAGGAACCAAATTTAGAAAGGGCATTGGAAGAGAATCTAAGAGGGCAGCCTGGATAGTGAAAGACCTTGAGATCATGCCAAATAAGAATCAGCTCATTGGTATAGTAGATAACTCATTGAGCTTAGAGTCATAAAGATATGAGTTAAATTGTGCCTTGCTAGTTTATTACACTTATTAGATGTGTGACCCTGGGAAAGTCATTAAAGGACTTGTACCACATTTTCCTTATCTATAAATAACAGTACATATCTCCCAGGGTTGATCGCTATAGGATCAAATGAGTTGATATATGGAATGCACTTTGAAAATCTCTTAATATTATATTATTATTATTAATTATAATTTGAAAGAAGTGAGGTTGTAGTTGGAGGGAACATGATATCAAATATTTAAAGTGATGTCATGTGGAAGACAAGGTAGAACTAGAAATACAGGTTTGATACAAGAAAAAACTTACTAACATGAGGGTTACATAAAAGTGAAATGAATTGCCTACAAACCTCACTAGTCACTATCATTGATCACTTGTTGAGTATGTATTGAGGAAATTATTCTTAGGACGACTTATAGTAGATTGCCTCTGATAATATTTTTCTAAGACAGAGTTTTTGTGACCCCATAACTTTGATAAAGACCTAAAGGAAGGCATGGGGATAGAGGAAAGCAGAGTAAATAATCTAAGATCGAGTCAAAGCAATTTGTAGTTTTTAACCCTAAAACTAAAGACAGGGGAGCTGATAAAAGTCTGCTAAACGTTAATATCCCTGGATATTGGATTGCACAAAGCATATATGTTCATGTAGAGGCACACAAACACACACACAATCAGGCAAAAGACACACATACTCAATCATTGCTTCTTGCTCCAAACTCTTTGTCAAACCCTAATTCTTATTCCCCCAAAAGCCTTCTACCAATGTCTCAAGATTTTTGGGACTATCTATCTATCTATCTATCTATCTATCTATCTATCTATCTATCTATCTATCATCTATCTGTCTGTCTATCTATCTACACATATATAGTGTGTATATGTATGTATGTTTATATATGAATATATATACATATATATATACACATATAGATTTATGTGTGTATCTCCTCCTAGCCATATATTCCTGACTGCACTATATTGTATAGTAGGCATGAAAAGTTAGAGAAAGGAGAAAGTTATGTTAAAGAAGAAAGATATTCTGAAGAAAAATAATTTTAAGCAAAAAATGAAAGTGGGGGAGATAAATAATAAAACAGGTAGCATAAAAAGAATGCTTTAGATATATAGTCAATTTCTGTTGCCCTAGAGGTCTACTAGACACTGGCACTTCTCTGTGCCAGGGTTCTGAAGCTGACATCTTTAAGGTTCCTCTACTCTATCACCTTGCACAACTGGGATATCACAGTGTGGTGGAGCCAGTTCTTATGAACTCTAGAAAACAAATTGTTAAATTTTCGGTTTGAGCATTTACACCTTGGAAATTAGTAAATGCTACAAATCAGGGCTAGATTTGTTATTTTTTAGATTATCTAGACTAAAATCTAAAGTAAAAATAAAATCTATTGAAAGAAATTCTAAAGTCTAAAGTCTAAAGACAAGAAAATATTAGTAATGTAGACTAAACTTTTAAAATGTCCAGTATACTTTTTCCCACTGGAAAACAAATTGTTAAAGATTTACAAGTACATGCCTAGTGGAACTCAAACTATTGTTGCTAACTGCTAAAAAGGATGTTATCACTACTTACTATTGTCACAATGGATCTACTACTATTACTATAACTATTTCCACAACTAGTAATACTAAAAAATAATTATATCACGGTTGTTAAAAGTTTTTAACTTCACAAAGTGCTTTCTCATCTGTGTTCTCAATTGATATTCACAAGAATCCCGATATTGGTCTAAGGGGTATTAATCGCCATGTTACAAATGAGGAAACAATAACAAGGAAGTTAAAGAAAATTGGAGATCACAAATATATGAAAGTAGTCACAGAGCTCTGAAAGTGAGTTCTAGTTTATTTCATCTCTGAACCTTATTTGTTCATGTATCACTGATCATCAATCAGCCAATACAAATTTAGTAAGTATCTATTATGTTTCAAGCACTATGCTAGGCACTGGGGATACAAAGACAAAAAATGAAACCAGCCCTGCCTTCAAACAGTTTACTTTCTAGGAGGAGGGACAATAAGTAATTATATAAGTATATGCAGAATCAATATAAGAAAATTTGCAAAGGGAAGGAACTGAAAGCTGAGGGAATCAAGAGTCTTCATGTAAAAGATGGCATTTCAGAAGAGTATTAAAACTTGGCATCTACTTCTCCTGCCAGTTTCCTTACACTTTCAATGGCCAGTCTTGTCTTCTTATATTTTACATCAGAGGTTCCAAAACTTATTTGGCCTACCACCCTCTTTTCAAAAAAATAATACTCACTAATCCCCTGGAATATTACGGTCTTTAACCCTTTAACTTTTTTTTAAAATTTGCATCATTTCAAAAGCTTGCGAATCGTTTTTTAATGACACATCCTAAATTTAAGAATTTATTGTAAATTTGTGGGCTTTTTCCTACATAGAAATTTTGATGACAAAATATTGCATCATATAATTGTATAGCATCATATTGTAAACAAGTCATTAGACACACATATTCCTGCCAGTGTGACAATTCATGACTCACTCACCTGCCAACACTTGCTCATTAAAACCTGTCAGTGGACTTGATTAATTATAACTTGCATTTTGTATGCTTATTTGGAAAATAATGTAATTACTACAATTTTAACTGTTACACAAAAGATGAAACATGCAAAAAAAATTTTCAAAACTTTCTTATCTTTTATTCTTCTTTTTATACTTCCACCATCCCCTTGTTTTTATTCCACACCTCTCACCTACACTCAAATCTACTTCTATCCCCCTGGATCATTCTAGCACTCGCTGGAAGTCAGTATCACCCACTTTAGGAACCTCTACTTTACATTTTCACTGGCTATACAATATGCCTGGAATTCACACCCTCCTGCCCCTATAACTTGTCGAATTCTACAGGGATTCTTTTAGAATTATGTAAAATTGTATAGGTATTCTTTAAAACAGAGGAGAGCAATGTGTCCAGAACATAAGGAAAGGCAGTGCAAGGTCTATGTACTCCTTTGCTTTTTAGTGTATTGGAAATAAGAGGATGTTATCATGTTGAAATCTACTATGAGGAAAATTTGGAGTGAAAGCAAAATGTGGAAAATATGAAGAGAATTGGTGGTGGAAACAAGTTTCAAATCCAAGTCCTTTTGATCCTAAGTCCAACACTCCATCTGCTGTGCCATATGACATAAACTTTTCTAGCTGGAAGAGCCTTAAAGATTAGATGGTTCAACCATCTCCTTTTTCACATGAAGAAAGTGAAGTGACTTAAAAAACTCATAAAGATAGTCATTAGCAAAACTGGGGACATCATTTGTTATGGTTCTTACAAGCTCCTCAGAAGAAATGATGTCTGGAAAAAAAATGTAGAAAATTATAAAACTGTATGCACATGTAAGATGGTATTGTTATTATAAATTTAGTTGCAGCTTTAATGTTGAAATGTGTGTCTTTGGATCTGATCTAATGGATAAGAGGAACCATTCTCAGTTCATAGAGTCATTTGTGTGTTGGCTAATAGAACTAGAAACTTAAAGATCATGTTGTATTGTCTTTTGTTGTATTGATCTTTCATATCAAATTTTATATTTGGTGTAAAAATGATAGAAAATCACTGTAGTTTATTGCATAGTGGGGTGGTATGCTCAGACATGTACCTTGGGAATATTTTTTTTATTGCTGAGCATGGACCAGAGTGAGGAGAGAGCAGGAGATCAACAAGTTACTTATGTCTATTTCACTTTTCACATATTTTTGTCATTTTACAGATGAAGAAACAGGCTGAAATAAAGTGCCAGTCCAAAGCTCACATAGAAAGGTAATAACAGAGTCAGACTTCAAGTTGAGTCTCCTTTCTTCCAATCTAATTCTCTTCCCTAATTAAATCAAAAGGCATTTATTAAGCACTTATTATGTGTCAGCCACTGTGCTAAGTGGTGGAGATAAAATTAAATCAACACCAGTCTCTGACCTCAAGAGGCTCACAGTCTAATTGCAAACAACTATGTACAAACAAAAATATATGCAGGATAAATATGAGGTGATTTCAGAAAAAAGAGATTGGACTAGATTGGATTAGAGAAGACCTGGCAAGGTTTCTTGTAGAAAGTGGGATTTTAACTGAGACGAAGTAACCCAGAGAAGCCAAGAGGTAAAGATAAGGAAGGAATAAATTCCAGGTCCAGGAAACAAGCAGAAAATGCCTAGAGTCAAGAGATGAAGTTTTGTGGGAGGAATGGAAAAGAAGCCAGTGTCACTGGACCACAGAATATATGAGAGTAAGGTATAAGAAGACCAGAAAGGGAGGTGGGATATGAAGAGCCATAAAAGACAAAGAGAAGATTTTATATTTGCTGTAAAAAGGATAGAAAATCACTGTATTGCATAGTAGGTGGCATCCTCATTCCCAATATGCCTTGGGAATATTATTTTATTGCTGAGCATGGACCAGAGTGAGGAGAGAGCAAAGGCAGAAGATCAACAAGTTGTTTATGTCTATTTTACTTTTCACATATTTTTGTCAATTTCATATCCATGTATGAGGCAATAAGGACCTGCTCCATGGTAGTAGCAGTGTCAGAAGAGAAGATGAAGAATGAAAAAAAAAGCACACAACTGTTCTGACTGGGGTCACTATAAATTTATGTTACACGACCTCACTTGTGTCCTCACTGCTCTTAGCCAATCTTACTATGCCTCCCTTATCAATTTGTTAACCCCCTCTCCACAAGGGCTCTTCTAAACCTTTTCATCCTTCCTTACACTATCCATAGTTTTCCCTTTCTCCACTATGTCAGCTGAGAATCTTACCCTCAATTTTACACACAAAAAAGAGGCTTTCCACTGTGAGGTCTCTCTTCCAACTTCTTCCTCATCTTTTATCACTCAGATGCCTTCTGTTACTATTTCCACTTTCCCCTGTCTCATTTGATAAAGTGGACTTACTCCTTACCAAGTGTAACCCCTCTACTTGTTACAGTGATTCCATCCTGAGTCCTTCAATGTATTGCTCCCTCAATTCCACTCTTCTATGTATTTTCAGTCTCTTCCTCTCTACTGGCTTATTCTTTATTGTTTACAAACATGGCCACATCTCTACCATTCTGATAAAAACCCTCACCTGATCCTTCCAGTCCCACTAACTACAGTCCTATATCTCTTCTTCCTTTGTAGCTAAGCTCTTCAAAAAGGCTATTTACAATAAATCTCTTCACATTCTCTCCTCTCATTCTCTCTTTAACCTCTTACTTAACCCAGCTTCCAGTTGTGTTCCACCAAAACAGCTTTTTCCAAAGTTACTAATGATTTCTCAATTGCCAAATCCTCATTTTCTCAGTGCTCACTTTCCTTGGACTCTCTCCAGTCTTTTGGCATTGTTGGTCACTCTCCTATTTGATATCCCTGTTTCTCTAGGTCTTCAGGATGGCACTGCCTCCTTCTTTTCCTTCTCCCTATCTAAACATTTCTTCTCTTTCTCTTTTGCTGGATCCTCTTCCAGATCATACCTTTTAACCGTGGTGAAACATTTGGTTCCAGGCCTTTTTTACTTCTCTCTTTACATTATTTTATTTAGTAATCTCATAAACCCCCCTGAATTTAATTATCTTTCTACTGATGATTCTAAAATCTATCTCTCCTGCCCCCAAACTCTCTGCTGACCTCTAACCTCACATCTCTGACCACCTTTCATCTATCTCAAACTAGTGCCCAGCCAACATCTTAAGCTTAACTTGTCCAAAATGGAACTCATTATCTTTATCCCTAAACCCTTTTTCCATACATACCTTCCCTGTTAGTATAGAGGGCAACATCATTTCCCCAGTTCCTTAGGCTCAGAACCTCAGAGTCATCCTGTTCTCTTTACTCTCACCTCCCCATATCCAATCTGCTACCAAGGCCCATCAAATTGCAATATCTCTCTAATATTACTACTTCTCTCTTTTGACACTGTCAGACACCATTCTAATGCAGACCCTCAAGAGTTAACTCATGCTTGGAGAATAGCAGGCACTTGCATACTGGTGGGTCTGCTTGCCTCAAATCTCTCACTACTCATATCTATCTTCCATTTAGCCACTAAAGTGATTTTCCTAAAGCACAGGTATGATTATATTAACACAACACTCAGTAAATTCCAGTAGCTCATTATTGCCTCTAGAAACAAACAAAATGCTCCATTTGGCATGCTGTACTCTTTGATTGAGTAAGATTGGATACTGGCTCCTGGCATTTTCTCTGGTTGTCTCCCATGCCTGGAATATTCTCCCTCTTCAGCTCACTTACTGACTTCCCTGGATTCCTTTAAGTCCCCAAATCCTATCTTTTAATAAAAGCCTTCCTTAATCCCTCTTAATCTTAGTGCCTTCTAACTACTAATTATTTCTTTTTGGCCCTGTATATAGTTTGCATTGTATAGATTTCATTGCATATTAACTCCACATTAGGGACTGGGCTTGTTTTCTGTTTTTGCTTTTTAAAAAATTCTCAGTGTACCATGGTATTCTCATGGTGCTATGTACCATGCTTGGCACATAGTAGCCACTTAATAAAATTTGTTGGCTGATTTTTTAAAAGTGGCATGTATAGGAGATGTAGAGAAACTTGGAAACATGTTGGATAAGGTAGGGGGTGGTGAGACAGTGAGGCATCAAGCATGACACCTAAATTCCCAGCCTTGATAAATGGGAAGATGGTACAAGGAAGTTTAGAAGAGGAGAAAGTTGTATAGAAATGATCATGAACTCTGTTTTGGATCTGCTTAGTTTAAGATGTTGATGAAGACAATCCAATTGAAGTATCCTCTAGGCAGTTAGAAATGCAAGGCTGGAACTCAGGAGGACAGATAGCAGTGGGCACATAAATCTAAGAATCAACCATATAAAAGTAATCATTGACTCCAAAGAAGATGAGGAAGTGACCACAAGAAATACTATAGAGAAGAAAGAAGGCCCAAGACAGAGACTTAGGGGACACTCATAGTTAATGAGGGTAATGTTGACAAAAATCCAGAAAAGAACCCCAAGGAGCAGTTAGGAGAGAACCAGGAGAGCACAGTGTCATGAAAACATAGAAAAAAGAAAGTATCATATAGAATATGATTGACAGTGTAAAAGGCTGTAGAGGAAAAAAAAATAAAGACTTAAAAAAAGACCATTAGAATTAGTTATTAAGAGATCATTGGTAATTTTAAACAGAGCAGTTCCACTTGAATGATGCATTTCACTATATCAGACTACTGAGGCCTAGATGTCTGCTGATTGTCCTGAATAATGGTAAAAGGGATTCCACAATTGAGGAGCTAATAGGTGTGTAGAAATAGCTGGAATTACTTCTGGTTATTTAACTCTGAAAAGATAAGAGGGAACATAGGATTTATTTTAGATTATTCAGATACTGTTATAATGTGAACATTTTTTCAGGGAGCAAAATCTAGGGATTGACCCTTTATTATTTTGTGTCTCAGAATCATGTTACCTGCTGGAGGAGAGTTACAGGAATCCACAAAGTCCATTTTCATAGGAGCTGAATTGTCATTTGAAGTCCAATCCCCATAATACCTTCAAGAGCAACCATTGGGACCATACGATTCAGTCTATGTCTCCCTTTCTAAATATTCTCCTCTTTTCTTCAGACCATGTATATCTGCTCGTATTATGTTTGGATATCTGCTCCCTTTTTATCCAGAATTCTTCCTGGCTTACCTCATATTTTGTTTTACCCACCACAACCCCATAAGGATGGTGAGAAGGAATGTGTAAGATAGCATCTCAGTTTCATGTCAAATAAATGAAACTTCAGGCAGTTTCAGTAACTAACCTGATGCCAAGCAACAAGTAACAAAAAAAAGCCAGATTCAAGCTCAGTTCTCCCATGTATTGCTCTGATGTTTTATGGCCAGGCCTCTTACCAACAATTACTCTGCAATATAGTAATAAATATCCACTCACTTCTTCATCACATACAACATACAATATAACAATATAAGTCTACTGAAATGACACCTCTAATTGGGATTTGAACTAAAAAAGCCTTATAGTTTTATTTTTCTCAATGTCTTTAATGATAATCATCCATTTATAACAAGTATTTCCTCCAGATCTCAACCAAAAGGACACTTGAAGGTGCCAAAATGTGGACCAGCAACCAGAGCTCCTTGGAAGACTTTGTTCTCCTGGGATTTTCTGACCACCCTTGGCTGGAAAAACCGCTCTTTGTTATCTTTCTAGTGGCCTATATATTTGCTCTCTTTGGCAACATCTCCATAATACTTGTCTCTCGTCTAGATCCCCAGCTTAATAGTCCAATGTACTTCTTTGTCTCCAACCTTTCCCTCTTGGACCTCTGCTATACTACCAGCACTGTCCCACAGATGCTTGTCAATCTTTGGGGCCCAGAGAAAACCATAAGCTATGGTGGTTGTGTTGCTCAACTCTACATTTTCTTGGCCTTGGGCTCAACTGAGTGTATTTTGTTGGCCATAATGGCCTTTGACCGCTATGCTGCCATTTGCAAACCTCTCCATTACCCAATCATCATGAATCAGAGGCGTTGTGTGCACATGGCAGCTGGAACATGGTTTAGTGGGTTTGCTAATTCCCTGGTCCAATCAACACTCACAGTGGTGGCCCCACGGTGTGGCAGAAAAATTGTAGACCATTTCTTCTGTGAGGTACCTGCCCTGCTGAAATTAGCCTGCACTGACACCCATGTAAATGAGGCTGAACTCAATGTACTTGGTGCTCTGCTGCTCTTGGTGCCCCTTACCCTTATCTTAGGTACCTATAGCTTCATTGCACAAGCAGTGATGAAAATCCGTTCAGCTGAAAGCCGCTGGAAGGCCTTCAACACTTGTGCTTCCCACCTACTGGTAGTCTCCATGTTTTACTTTACAGCCATTAGCATGTATGTCCAGCCTCCCTCTAGCTACTCCCATGATCGGGGCAAAATTATGGCCCTCTTCTATGGGATTGTCACGCCCACCCTCAACCCTTTCATTTACACTTTGAGGAACAAGGATATGAAAGCCGCCCTACGAAGGGCACTGACAAAACAGTTTTGGCTCAAGGCAATGTAAAAACAGCGAGTAGAATTTAAGGGCAGTGTTGAATATTTTTAAGGTATATGTGTAGAATTGAGGGGTAAGAGATAGGCTAACAAATAATAAACACCATAGAGAAATAAACCAAAAGAGAAATACTTCTTGGTAGTATATATGTGTAGATAACTTTGGGAGATATTTTGTATTCATTATTTAATTTCAGTATGGTTATAGGTTTGGATATGAGTACTGTTTCCATTCACCTTCCCCCATCCTACCACTAGACTTAAGTATACTTAGGGAATTTAATCTGACTAATATTTAGTATGTATAGGCCACTATGTGGCAGGTTGGAACTGCTCCTGATGGAGTCAAGAAATTCTGAATCTTGTTTTGGTTTTTTTTTTGGAGGGGGGAGAGCAGGACAATTTGGGTTAAGTGACTTGCCTGAGGTCACACAGCTAGTAAGTGTTAAGTGTCTGAGGCTGGATTTGAACTCAGGTACTCCTGAGCCCAGGGCTGGTTCTCTATTTACTGTGCCACCTAGCCACCCCCAAGAAATTCTGAATCTTAAGCTTGTCTTGGAGACTTACCAATTGTGTGACTCTATGCAAATCTTTATCTATAAAATGGCCATAATAATAACACCTACTTCAGAGGACTGTTGTGAAGATCAACTGTTGCAATATATGCAAAGCAGTTTACAAACCTTAAAGTGTTATACAAATGATAACTAGAATTATTTTTATTAAGCACATGCTACATACAAGATACTGTCCTAGTACTGCCTTAGCCCTAAAATATGATGCTATTAAAGTGATATTAAATTCAAAATGCCAGCAAATTTGGAAAACACAACAGTGGACACTGGATTGCAAAAGATCAATTTATATCCCAACCCTAAAGAATTTGCTAATTCCCTTTGGCAATGACAAAGAATTTTTAAATTGTTGAATACCTATTTCACACACCAGCAAGGTTATACTTAAGATTCTAAAGAGTAGGCCAGTTTCAAAGAGGCAGAGGAACTAGAAAAAAAATTGCCAATATTCACTAGATTGTGGGAAAAGTGAGGGAGTTCCAGAAAAAAATCCACTTTTTCTGCTTCATTAACTACACTAAAGCCTTTGACTATTTAGATAACAACAAAATGTGGCAAATCCTCCAAGAGATGGTGATAAGGGATGATAGGTATTTCAGGGACCCCAATGACCAGAGAGAGTCCCTTGGTGGGCAGTCTGGAATGAATTCACAGGCTCAAGCATTCTGAGTCAAGTTGGTAAAAATTTATTGTTACATTATACAGTGGGCAGAAGGTCTTAGTGAACTGGCAACTTTAAAGGGGTAGAATTAAAGGTTTTATAGGATAATCTTTAGTATAACCTGTGCCAATTATGCTAACTAGGTGAGTATGGGTGGGGATTAGGGAAGAGTTAAGGAGTGGTCAGTTCTTAAAGGAACATGCACTTTTAATATCTATTATGCAGGCATATTGCCCATCATTCACCTTGAACTAGCTCAAGGGGTGAGGTGGGGAGGAGCTGCACAGAGGTGTGGTTTCAGGCTTGAACCATCACTAAGTCAACTAGCAGTCAGGGCTGACTGAGAAGTGCTCAGTCTGCTATCCATCAATGTCCTGTTTGAGAAGATGGATGTTGGAAACCTTGGCTAATGAGGGATCCAGGGTGTGTATAATGGGCTAGGGGGTTACTTATAGATAATCCAGTGAAGGATTCATAGGCGAAGCTGGTTAGTATACTAAGGGGAGATAAACAGTTCATGAATGGTTGCTAGGCAGAGTACTGGCAGGGGGAAAGGGGCAGAGATAATGCTCTGAGGCTAGGGAGATTTGAGGCTAGGGAAAAATGTGATTTTGCAAACTAATGTGATTTTACAAACTGGAGTTCAAGCACAGGCACCCAAGCACCCCATCAATGGAAGTACTAGATTGTCTTACTTATCTCCTGTGGAACCTGTATGCTTCAAGAAGTAAGAATTAAAACTAAACATGGAGCAATTGATTGGTTTAAGAGTAGAAAAGGAATACAATAAGACTGTATATTGTCCCCTTATTTAACTTATATGTAGAGTACATCATGTGAAATGCTAGATTGGATGAATCAAACCTGGAATTAAGGTTGCCAGGAGAAATAGCCACAATCTCAGATATGTAGATGATACCACTTTGATGACAGAGAGAGAAAAGAAATCAAGAAGCCTTCTGATAAGCATAAAAGAAGATTATGTAAAAGCTGGCTTGAAGTTTAATATAAAAAAGCAAAGATCTATGCAACTGGTCCCATCACTTCCTGGCAAATAGAGGGAGAAAAATTTGAACCACTGTCAGATCCTTGGGCTCAAATAATCACTGCAGATGGTGACTGCAATCATAAAAAACTGCTTGATCCTGGGATGGAGTTATGGCAAATCTGAACAGCAGACTAAAAAGCAGAGATATCACCTTGCCAAAAAGTCTGTATAGTTTTTTTTTTCCAGTAGCAGTGTACAACAGTAAGAGTTGGACTATGAAGAAAGCTAAGTGCTGCAAAATCAACACTTTTGAATTCTGGAGCTAGAGAAGACTTTTGAGAGTCCAGTGGACAGCAAGGAGATCAAGTCAGTCAATACTTAAATTAATTCAGGTATTCATTGGAAAGTCAAATGTCAAAGCTGAAATTCAAATACTTTGGCTGCATAATGAGAAGACGAGAATCTTTGGAAAAGACCCTGATATTGGGAAAGATTGGAGACAAAAGGAAAAGAGGACAGCAGAAGATGAGGTGGATAGATAGTATCACGGAAACAACAAACATTAACTTGGACAGACTTTGAAAGACGGAGGATAGAAGGGCCATGGAATCATGTAGAGATGGACTAACATAACAATTATATAACATAATAAAATCTTATGCTTGGGCATAAAGGAATCCTAAATAAATATAAGAAGGCAGAAATAATAAATATATCTTTACAGAATTATACAATAAATATAGTCATTAAGAAAATATGAGAAAAATTCAAGCAAGAAGAGATGAATTTTTAAACTTATTAGTAATTTTTGGTCAAAGATCAAGTTTTAGAAACTAAATTATATTCAAGACAATGAAAAAATAAAGAAGACAAAAATCATTAGCATTGAGAGTGTAATCAGGAGAGTGAAATCAGGAAATCTTCCTGATTTCAAATCTGGACTCATATACATTAGCTGTGTGACCCTAGACAAGTCACTTAAGCCTGTTTGCCACAATTCCTTTTCTGTGAAATGAGCTGGAAAAGAAATTCTACCAAATTCCTTTTTGAAATAAATATGGTACTGATACCCAAACCAAAGAAAGGAGAATCAGAGAAAGAAAACTATAGAATTTTAGGACAACCAGAATAGTGATGAAAAATAATTTCAGTCAAATCCTCACAAGTAGACTCACAAACACAATATCTAGGTAATAATATGACCGAGTTGGGCTCATGACAAGGTGTAATGTTAATGAAATCAGAAGATCTTCCATGCCCCTTTCTATTGGCACCTAGTAAAGGCACTTAGCTCCTTACTTCAAGTTAAGTCCTTGGGAGTAGTTAACACCTTCACAGGAAGGGGCAGAACAGGAAGGAGCTATACTGTATATATGGAAGAGAACCAGGAGGACCTTCAGATTTTCTCTCAGTCACCACCTGGAGATTGCACCTTTTGCTGAGATCCTCCTTCTGCAGCTTCTACTGAGAACTTCCAAGGACCAGGCTGAGGAACTGTCATGAGTCTGAGAGGGATCCCTGCTTGAGGGAACCTGTTCTATTTGTGAAGGCTTGGGAATGTGGGTGTCCACTGCATTAATTATGTGTATCAACTTTGTGACCACTATAATGACTTTGGCTTTCTGGTTTTGGGACTTGTCCTTCTGGTTTTGGGACTCAGTGTGGTGGTTTCTGAATAAAGACCTTGGTTCTGCCTTCCATGTGGAGAGTTTGCTACATTTTGTGATTCAAAACTATATCAGTATATTCATAACCACCATAGGTGTTGTGAATATCACATTATTGATACACAAGGTTACGAAGAGAGTTAGGTCTTGATCATTAATCAAATAAATAACAAAGATAATACATACTTCATAATTATTTCAGAAGACAAAATAATAAAATATGGATGTAATTTATTTTACTTCTCACCTAATATAATAGAAGGGTTATTTCTTAAATTGACCAAAGTGTATGCTTATTTTTTAGTAAATATGATTTTATTTTTTTCCATTTCCAAATAAAAGTTTTCAACATTCATTTTTATAAAATTTTAAGTTCTTAATTTTTCCTAATACTTCTCTCCTCTCCTCTCTCCCCAAGACAATAAACAACCTGATATAATTTATACATGTACTATCATGTTAAACATATTTGCACATGAATCATGTTGTGAAAGAATAAACAGAACAATAGGGGGAAACCATGAAAAAAAAACAGAAAAAAGTGGAAATCATATGTATCAATCTACACTCAAATTCTAGTCCTTTCTCTGGATGTGGATAGCATTTTCTGGCATGAGTCATTTGGAATTGTCATGGATCATTGCATTGATGAGAAGAGCTCAGTCCATCATAATTAATTATCACACAATGTTACCATTACTGTGTGCAATGTTCTCCTGGTTCTGCTCACTTTACTCAGCATCAGTTCATATAAGTCTTTTCAGGTTTGTTCATTTGGTTTTTTTAATGTGACTGTTCTTCATTTCTTATAGCACAATATTATTCCCTTACATTTATATATCACAACTTGTTCAGCCATTCTTGAGGTGATGGTCATTCCCTCACTTTCCAGTTCTTTGTCACCACCAAAAGAGCTGCTATAAATATTTTTGTACATATAGGTTCTTTTCCCTTTTTATGATGTCTTTGGAATAGATCCATAGCACTTGTATTACTTGAAAAAAGATATGCCTCATTTGAATTGTATTTGGTCATATTTTTAAATTGCTCCCCAAAATGGTAGGTTCAGTTCACAATTCCTCCAACAATTCATTAGTTATCATTTTCCCCACATCTTCTTCAATATTTGTCATTTTCCTTTTCTATCATATTAGCTAATATGATAGGTGTGAGGTGATACCTCAAAGCTGTTTTAGTTTTCATTCTCTAATCAATAGTGATCGAGAGCATTTTTTTCCTTATATCTAGAAATAGTTTTAATTTCTTCATCTAAAATCTGCCTGCTCATGTTCGTTGACCATTTATCAATTTGGGAATGACTTATATTCTTATAAATTTAACTCAGTTCTCTATATTTAAGAAAGTAGACCTTTATAAGAAACACATTGAAAAATTTTCTGATTCCCTTCTAATTTCAATTGCATTGTTTGTGCAAAATCTTTATAATTTAATTTAATAAAAAATATCCAGTTTGAAATTGATTTTGTTCTGTATCTTTTCTTTGGTCATAAATGTTTTCCTTCTCCATAAATTGACAAACCATTCCTTGCACTCTTAATTTGCATATGGTTTCACCCTTTATGTCTAAATCATGTAACCATTTTGACAATATCTTGGTAAATCATGTGAGACGCTGGTCTGTGCGTAGTTTCTGCCATACTACTTTCATCCCAGAAGTTTTTGTCAAATAGTGAGCTCATTCCAGAATCTGGAGTCCAAAAGTGCATGTTTAATGCCAAAAACTAGCAATAATTTTTCTTTCAAGACTACTGTATTACATAAACATTTATTAAATAAATGTATACAGATTATTATTAGACACTAAATTAAATACATAATTTAGAGTAAATAAAAAACATTCGTTTTTTGGAACTGAGTTCCAAATTCTCTTTTTTCTTTACTCCTCCCTCATTGAGAAGGCAAGCAATTTGAAATAGGTTATACATGTATAGTCAATGTAAAACGCATTTGCATATTAGTAATGTTGTGAAAGAAAACATAGACCAGTGGTTCTCAAACTTCCTAATGCCACAACCCTTTAATACAGTTCTTCATGTTGTGGTGACCCCCCCAACAAAAAAATTATTTTCGTTGCTACTTCATAACTATAGTTTTGCTACTGTTATGAATCATAATGAAAATATCTGATATGCAGGATGTATTTTCATTGTTACAAATTGAATATAATCCATGGGTTGAGAACCACTGACATAGACCAAAAATAAAAGCCCCAAGAAAAATAAAATTTAAAAACTATGCTTTGCTCTGCATCCAGATTTCACCAGTTCTTTTTCTGGAGAGGGATAGCATTTTTTTTATCAAAAGCCCTTTGGAATTGTCTTGAGAATAGCTAAGTCATTCATTTTGATCATTTTGCAATATAGCTCTTACTGTGTACAATGTTCACCTGGTTCTACTCATTTTGCTTTGTTCATGTAAGTTCATGTAAGTCTTTCCAGGTCTTTCTGAGAGCATCCTGCTCATCATTTGCCAGAATACAATAGCATTCCATCATAATAGCATATAGCAATTTGTTCAGACATTCCCCAGTTGATGGACATTCCTCTCAATTTGCAATTATTTGCCACCAGAAAATAGTTCCCATAAACAGTTTTGTATATTTGGTCCTCTTCCTTTGTGCTTTTTATCTCTTTTAGGATACAGACCTAGTAGTGATATTGCTATGTCAAAGGGCATGCATGGTTTTAAAGCCCTTTGGGCATAGTTCCAAATCACTCTACAGAGTAGGTGAATCAGTTCACAACTCCACAGTCCATTAGTATCTCACCATTTGCCATTTGCTTTTTCTGTTCTATCAGCCAATATAATAGGTATGAAGGTTGTGAGTTAGAGCATTTTTTCATATGGCTATACATTACTTTGTTTCCATCACCAAAGACTATTCATAGCTTTTGATTACTTATCAATTGGAGAATGTCTCTTTTTTTTATAAATTTGATTTGGTTTTCTATATGTTTGAGAAAGTAGACCTTTATCAGAGTAATTTTCCTCAAAATTTTTTCTCAGTTTCTATTGCCAGCTGTATTTCCCTCTACCCTATTCCCCTCTCATTTATTCTAGTTCTCCTTTCACCTTATCCTTCCCCAAAAGTGTTTTGCTTTTGACTACCCCTTTTCCTAATCTGCCCTCCCTTCTATCACCACTCCCCCTTCCCTTATCACCCTTCCCTTCTACTTTCTTGCAGGGTAAGATAGAGTTCTACAACCAGTTGAGTGTCCATGTTATTCCCTCTTTGAGCCAATTATGATGACTGTAAGTTTCACTCAGTCCTCCTCATCTTTTCCCGCTTCCCCTCCATTGTAAAAGCTTTTACTTGCCTCTTTCAAGGGAGATAATTTACCCCATTCTATCTTTCCATTTTCTTTTTTCCTAGTATATTTCTCTTTTTCATCCATTAATTTTATTTTTCAAATATCATCCCTTCATATCCAACTCCTGGTCTGCACTGGTAAGGCCTGCACTGGACTGTGTTCCTCTCTCACCCTGATCCCACATACCTTCTCTACCAACCTTCTATGTTGTCTTGGGCTGGAAAATTTTTTACCCTGATTTTTTGTAGGTTCTACTGCTCTAGAATTTGCTTTTTCATTTAGATAAATTTGAGGTACTTGGGGAATAGCTCAGGTGAGTCATTGCCTTTACTCTGCCATCTTGACTTCACTTTTCTAGTAATGTTTTCAGTAAATAAACATAAGAAAATTTTCCAATAAAAATATAGATAAAGGAGTCAATAGGTCTGTCAGTCAACAAGTTTTTATTAAGCACTTACTACTAGCTGATTGCTAATGAACTGATTGCTAAAAATACAAAAGAAGGCAAAAACCGTCCACACATTGGTAAATTGTAATGGATAGAAACCACATAACTAAATATGTAAAATATATACGAAGTATATAGAAATCAATCTCAGGGTAGAAACACTAGTAGCAGGGGTAATGAAAAAGACTTCCTGAAGAAGGTGGGATTCAAACTGAATCTTAAAAGAATCCGAGGTATCTAAGACTCAAAATTGAGAAGTACATTCTTGGCACGAAAGTCAATAAAAAGCACAGAGATAAGGGACTGAGTGTCATTTTTGAGGAACTACTGATCCATTTTGCAGGATCAAAGAGTATGTGGAAGGGAGTAGTCTAAAACTCGAAATGGTAGAAGAGACCACATTATGGAGAGTCTTAAATGCCGAAGAGTCCTTTATATTTGATAACATAGGAAATGACTACCCAGGGCAATTTATTGGGGATGTGGAAGGAAGGAATATGGTTTGATTTATGTTTTAGAAAAACTACTTTCATAAATGAGAATATAATAGAATGGATTAAGGAGAACTCAAGGCAAAGAGACAACTTAGAAGGCTATTGCAATAGACTAGGGGAGAGGTGATAAGGGACTGAACTAGAGTAGTAGATTTGTGATTGAACAGGATAAATATAAAAGATTCTGTAAAGGTATGATTTTCCAGTAGATTGAATATGTATTATGAGTAAGACTGAGGGATCAAGGATTACACCTTAAAATACGAAATCTTTCTGCATTATGTAATGAATGATCATTCTCCATCACAGTGTTGCTCATGATGTTTATAATCTAAGGGTCATTACTTAAGCTTATCTTTGCTGTTATATCTTTCAAATAATTTTAAATTATCTTGATTATGAATGGTAGACCTCTTGGTGGAAGGAAGCCTTTAATGTAGCATTGTGTTCTCTGAATTAAAATGGGTTTTTTTAATCAGCAAACACAATAAACAAAATGTGTTTTTTAATAAGAGATGTCTCTCTGTAAAGCAGAGGGGAAGAATGCAAAGAGAAATTTAAGTGATGTAAAACAAAAGATATTAAGAAACTTTTGTCTAAGACAAATAAACAGTAAGAATAGTGAGGTCTTGAAATATTTACATCAGTCAGTTATTTGTATGATTTTTAAATACTTGGAATACTCTTTAAAACTACTTGTAAAAACTTACATATTTCTTGCTATTGCCCTCAATTCTGGATGTTATAAATTCATATGTAGAACTTTCAAAGTTTCACATAGATGAGAAAGTAGATATTGTTTCTTCTATTTCTGGATCACTGAGATTTTTATAATAAAAACTGAGATTGTTTTCCCCTTCCCTAACTTTAATATCTTCCCTTTACACTGGTGTTTCTTCCAGCATAAATCTCTCGTATGTGTACCTGATCAAATCTTGTTGCTTTCCTTCTCTTTGTTTTATCTAGAGTCATTTTCCCCTCCTGGAAAAACAAATCCAAGACTGTTAGATTGGTGACTCTATGGACCTTGGTGATAAAAAGCTATGTATTCAGTGTCAAAAGATTCCAAAACAGACTACCCAGAGCAAGATGGTGAAGTAATTAGCAAATCCCTCTCATTCTCTTTTATTGACCTTGAAAAACCCACAAAAGACTGCCAGAGGGCATCATGTGAAGAGGCACAAAAACATATTATAGTAGAGGGAAAGAAGGTAAGGAGATAAGCATTGCTTGAATTTTATTTTCATCAGATTTAGTTAAAGGAGGGAATAACATAGGTGTAGAAATCAATCTTGCTCTACAGGCAGTAGGAAGGGAAAGGGAAAAGAAAAGTGGAGGTGGTTAGAAGTGAGGGAGGAAGTAGTAAGGGAAAAGGGTAAGAAAAAGGAAAGGGCTGATAGAAAGGGAATATTGAGGGAGGAGGTAGACAAAAAGAAATATTAGGGAAGGTGGCCTGTAAATACCAGATCTTGAATTATATTATAAAGCAACAACCATCAAAACTACTTGGTACTGGCCACCCCAGTATCTGGGACAAAAACTCACCACTGGACAAAAACTACTGGGAAAACTGGAAAGTGGTATGGCAGAAACTAGGCACAGACCAGTATCTGACACTGTATAGCAAAATAAAGTCCAGATCGGTAAATGATTTAGATATAAAGGTTGAACTATTAGCAAATTAGGGGAGAAAAGAATAGATTATCAGTCAGATTTATGGATAATGGAAGAACTTATTACCAAACAAGAGATAGAAAACACTATAAAATGCAAAATGGGTAATTTTTATTACATTAAATTGGAAAGTTTTTGTACAAACAAAGCAGATACAACAAAGATTAGAAAACTGGTAAAGAACTTTTATAATCAGTGTTTCTGATAAAGACCTCATTTCTAAAATATAGAAATGAGTCAAATTTAAAAGGATACAATTCATTCCTCAATTGATAAATGGTCAAAAGATACAAACTGGGGTTTTCAGAGGAAGAAATTAAAGCTACATATAGTCATATGATAAAATACTCTAAATAACCATGGATTACCATATCACACCTATCAGACTGGATAACGACAAAACAGGAAAAATGATAAATGCTGGAGAAAATGTGAGAAAAATTGGAAAACTAATG
>JAQQSW010000791.1:0-28177 GCA_028646575.1 Pseudocheirus occidentalis
GCCAAAATCATTAAGATAAAGAATAGAATTCTTTAGAACCGTCACAAGGGAAAACTTATGGTGAGCTTTCCCTAATCTTAATAAATTTGATTTCCCACTAGGAATGCATCTTTATATGTATAGTGATTAGCCATATAGGACTAATTCACTCAACTACCACCAGACAGCTGTGGGATTCAGATCTGCCCAATTATTTCAATACCAGACCCTATATGTTCTCTCATGAAGAAGAATGGGCAGAGGAAAGGGAAGGGAGGAAGGAAGAAGAATGGAAGGGAGGGAGGCAGGGAGGAAGAAAGGGAGAAGAGGAAGGGAAGAAGGAGGAAAAGTAGAAAGGAAGGAAGGAAAGCTGGGAGGAAGGGAGAGAGAAAGGGATCGAGAAAGGGATCAAGTTGTAATAAGTGAAGCAGTAATATGGTTTCTAGGGTGGTCTGAGGACTGGAGAGATATTGCAGAGGATGGCAAGGGAATAGATCTCTACTACCTGTCTAGCCACATTCTTACATTTTCATATGAAGGAATGGTCAGCTAAAACTAAAGGAAGTTTGAGCTCATCAGTATAGCTTCCCATAGGTGAAAAATTTCTAGTGTCCACAAATCAAATTAAAATGTCAGTGAGTATACACAGGAACATGTAAAAATGGACAAATCACAAATTACTTAGCACAGTTAAACAGGTTTGGTAAAAACGCTCATGTGCTTAATACATGACATTCATGATAGTATTCCATGACACTAGCTATTAATTGAAGACATTCGATGCATCAAGGCATATAATTACTGCATATAAGACAGCTTTGCATATCAAAATACATCTCATGAATTAGATGAAATGTACATGTAATAATGACATACACTGGCGTATGGCATATGTGTGAATATAATTCATAAAAAAGATGTCATAAGCATACCTAAGACAAAATACTAGAATACATGCCATAAAAGCAATTATCAGTGATAAATGCAAAACACTGATGCTAGCATGTGCATATCAATACTATGTTCACATCAATGAAACGTAACATCAGAATTTGTGATCTACAACAACATATATTAAAAGAACATTTGGAGAACATGTTAAAGCCGCTTTTTCAATGACATTCATCTGAATATGTGACTAATCAGTTCTTCCATCTGTAATGATAATGGGGATTTGGAGATCTTCCCTGCCCCTTAATAGGCCAAGTGTAATCACATGGAACCCACTGGGGGAGGAACTTGCTGAAAGAGTAGAAAAGAAAGGGTGGAGCAGGAAAGAGAGCCAGAACTGCTGGGAGCAAGCAGTGTGGAGGCTGAGCAACTAGTGTGAGTGAAAAAGGGGCATTTTTGTTTAAGGGGGCCTATTTTGTTTTTAAGGCCTGGTGGAGGGAAGGCTTGGGAATATTGGTGTACATGGTATTGGTCATATGTACCAACTTCTTGGTTTCTGTGATGGATTTGGCTTTCTGGTTTTGGGATTCAGCTTTCTGGTGTTTGAATAAATGTTTTGGTTCTGTCTCCCACGTGGAGAGTCTGCTACAGTTTGTGATTCACAACTACACCAGCTTATTTATAGCTACCATGGGCACTGTGAATATTTCATTGGCATTATACCATTTTAGCTGAAACATATTAAGTAAGCTTGGTCAGAATCAATGGATCTGAGCTTTGGAAGGGATCTCAGCACACTTCTAATCCAAATCACACTTCAAGGAATCTCTACCATTGCATACTTAACTAGTAGTCATCTAGCTTTTGCTTGAGATCTTCAGTGAGGGAGAATTCATTGCCTCTCAAAGCAGCATGCTTTGCTTTGGGATAGCTCTAACTATAAAGAAGCTTTTTTCTTGACAGGAAGTCTAAAAATTTAACTCTGCAATTTCTACAAATTGTGTCTTTTGTTCTATGGGGCAAAACATAATAGGTCTAATTCCTTCTCCTCAGATATCATGTACCTTCTTAAAAGGTAAATAATATAACAACCCTTCCTACTTTAGAATAGCTATCATACTCATGAGTTTTCTCCTCAAGTTAAACATTTTTTATCTTCTTTGTCTGATATTCAGTTAGTAGATTTAAGAGCTTTCATATCCTGGTTCTTATATAAGGAAAAATAAATGTAAAAATGAAATTACCACTTGATATCTGCAGTTCTCACCAACAAATTAAGCCCAGATGAAAATTACTGGCTTCATCAAAAATAGTCATTCTAGACTAGCTTCATTTCCTTTTTTGGACAGGGTAATCAGTTGATAAATCTGAGGCGTCATTTTAACATTCCTAGATTTTAGCAAAAAAAAAAATCTCTTATTATGTTTGTGTATAAATATGACGATATGGGCTCTGTGTTGGTATAGTTAGCCAGAGTTGTAACTAGTTGGATAACAGCAGAGTCACAAATGAGTCAGTGCCAACTTGGAGGAGAAACTAGGTTGCTGTTCTCATGATACTCCCTTTGACTCTGTATTAGCCAAAATTTTTGTTAATGCCTTAGATGATGGCATAGATGGCATACTTCTCATGTTTGCAGATGGCATACAGATAAAAAGAAAGCTAACATGTTGGATGATAATCAACAATTAAACTGATTTTGACAGTTTGGACAATGGTCTGGATCAAACAAGATGAAATTGAACATTCAGTTGAAATTTAATTTAATTTTTTACATTTAGATTTGAAAAGCCAACTTCATAAATACAGAATCACAGAAGTGTAGATAGATAACAGTTCTTATGAAAATGAAAGACCCTTCAGGACTGCAAGGATGTTGTAAGTAGATAGTGTGACATGACTGTCAAAGAAAGCTAATTTGATTCCAATCTGCTTTAAGATGGTTGGTAGTATCTATAATGAGAGAGATAAGAGTTCTCTTGTGCTCTACCTTAGAGAGGCTGTTTGGGGGCATTCTGTAGTCAATTCTAAGCACACTTTAAGAAAGGCACAGCCCAGGCTGAAATCTTTCTGTGAGAGTATAATTTAAGGTGGTCAAAGTATGCACAGATTAGCAGACTGGTGGCATAGGATTGGGATGAAAAAAAAGAGAAGATTTAGAAGGTACAGGATAGGGGCGGCTGAGTAGCGCAGTGAATAGAGCACCAGCCCTGGAGTCAGGAGTACCTGAGTTCAAATCCGGCTTCAGACACTTACCACAAAAAAACTAGCCATGTGACCTTGGGCAAGTCACTTAACCCCAACTGCCCTCCAAAAAGCAAAAAAAAAAAAAAAGGTACAGGATAACTTTCATCAAATATCTAGGACTAGAAGGTACTTTAGAGGCCATCAAGTTCAGCACATTTATTTTACAGATGAGAAAACTGAAACTTCGGTCAAGTGACTTGTCCAAGGTCATAAGGTTAGTAAGAAGCTGGATTTGAACCCTGGTTATTTGATTCCATAACCAGTGCTTGTTCTTCTACAACACAAAGAATAGTAATACAATGCAGTTCTTCAGTGTCTATGTGAGAGAAGCTATTCAGTAGAATACCCCAGAAGTCTGTGCTTAACCATGTGTTGTTTAACGTTTTTTTTTCAATGATTCGGATAATGGTATAGTTAGCTTACTAGTGATGATGAATATTTGTAGATGATGCAAAACTCGAAGAGATAGCTAATATACCAGATGTCCAGAGTCAGTATCCAAAAAAAATCTAAACAGGCTAACCCTAAGAAGATGAAATATATTAATGGTAAAAAAGTAAAGTCTTTTATTCAGGTCCAAACAATAAACTTCTCAAATATAAGTTAATGAAGGCAAAGTTCAATAGCAAGTTATCTCAAAATAACTTGAGGGTTTTCTCATAGATTGTAAGCTCAAGGCAACTAAAAATGTGAATTGGAAGCTAATGTATTACATGTACTAAAAGAGACATAGATTCAAAGTATACAGAGGGGAGACTATCTCTTATTCAGCCATCATCAGATCAAATTAGGAGTATTTGTGTTCATTTGTCACTACCATAATTTTAGCAGGATATTGATAGCTGGGGAGTGTTCACAGCTGGGTATTCAAGATGGTGAAAGACATATAAATCATGTTATATGAAGATGAGATGAAGAAATTGGGGACATTTAGTCTAGAAAACAGAAGTTGAACATGATATATAATAACCATCTTTGAGCCATTGAACAGCTCTTTGAGCTGTTAAACAGCTATCACAAGGGAAAGGGATTAGATTTGAACCAGGAAAAAGTTGCAAGTGGCAAAAAAATCAAATTTAGGTTTGATGTGTGAGAAAATCTTTCTAAAAATTCAAGTTGTCCAACAGTAGAATAGACTGTTTTAGAGAGTAATTGAGGTCTCCAAGCAGAAACTTGATTACCACTTACCACTTTTCAGGTCGTCGTGAAGATTTCTTTTAGGTATCAGTTGGACCAGTTAGCCACTGAATTCTCACATAATTCTTAAATTCTGTGATTCTGTATTTTTATTTAGAAGAGGGGAAAAAACTTGGCACTAAGAACTAGGAACAATATATAAAAGTTGGACAGAGTAAAATTTCTAATATTTCTTAATAATTAAGACTATCCAAAATGGACTAGACAACTGTGAGAGGTAATGGATTCTCGCACTGCAGATCTTAATTAGCACAAATCTAGAAACTCACTTGTGTGGGGTGTATTGTAAAGGGAATTTTTGATCAGAGACTTCTGAGTCCTTTTCCAGGCTTTAGAATTTGGGGCTGCTCTGATTCTCTGTAATCAGAGGCTAAGTTGTCATTAACAGACTTTGGTTTGGAAGCATCAGCTCTCTTTCAGAAATGCGTTTACATAGCCAGGAACCTTCTCCTCATGCCTCCACCCCTCCCCATCCTTTCTCATCTCATTTCATCCCATCCCATCCCATCCCATCCCATCCCATCCCATCCCAGCAGGTGTGTTAATTTACAGTGCTGACAACCTGAATTATTTATCTGCACCTTAAATTACAGTCCCCACACCCAGAGTAATTTATGCACACAATAAGCCGCATCTGGACTCAAAAATGCATTAAGTTCATTACTCCTAGTGCTGATTTCTAGAACACTTTGTCACATGGGTCTAGTCGCCCTTATAACAATTGACATTTACACAATGCTCTAAGTTTTATAAGAGTCCTTTAAATTCACCATCTCTTTTGATCCATTTTAGTATGCTGGGAGATAATACTCCTAACCAGGTAGTGTTAGTCCCATTTTATAGGTAAGGAAACTGAAGGTTATAGAAATAAAGTGAATTATTCAAGGTCAGAGTTGAATCTCAAGCCTTGTCTCCTGGCTTCCATATTCTGTGTCCTTTTTACTACATCATGCTACCTCCGGTTCACATAGATCTTTGGGTTTTCATGGTTTTGGTGTTTGGCTGTGCATAAAGGAAACTCAAACGGTTTTTTT
Source organism: Pseudocheirus occidentalis (assembly GCA_028646575.1). Taxonomy (NCBI): domain Eukaryota; kingdom Metazoa; phylum Chordata; class Mammalia; order Diprotodontia; family Pseudocheiridae; genus Pseudocheirus; species Pseudocheirus occidentalis. The sequence goes on from JAQQSW010000791.1 coordinate 5,349, forward strand.
TCCTTCTGATTTCTCATCTCTGCTTTCCAATTTATACCTTCTCAAATGTCACTTCCTCCAAGAATCCCTCTTAGAATTCACATCTTTCCCTCTTCTCTGTTACTTGCATTAGATCAGGAAAGTACTTCCAAACCTTCCCTTCATATACAATCCCTACCCTCTTATATTTATCAACAGTGTACTATGCCTCAACATCCCTATCCAACTACATCTTATCCTTCCATCGTGCACAATAGAATACTCCTATGTTTAACAGCCTTCCCCTGCTAAAACTATCTTCTACCTCACACACAACTGTCCTGAACTACTACTACATTTTTTTTGTATTTATTCTATTTACATGTATATATGTTATATCTCCTGATAGAATGTGAGATCCTTCAAGACTAAGGAATGTTTTATTTTTATCTTTACAGTCCCAGGGCCTAACACAGTGCTTAGCACATAGTACATCTCCCAAAGACAGTGTAAGAACAGTAATCAAGGTGTGAATATTGTGAAAGAAAAAACAAGATGTAATGGTGAAGTACAATTATATCACCTTAAAGTATAGATTACTTTTATTTTATTTCCCTTCATTATTCTATTTAAAGTAAGGGGGAATGGAAATATTATAAAAGAATTTAATAGAAGAAAAATAATTTTTATAATTAATTTTATAATTAACGATCATAATGCAAATAGAATAAACTCACTTAGAAAATAGAAGAAAGTAGCAGAATGAACTAGAAAGAAGAATCCAGGAACATTTATATTGTTATTTAAAAGAATCATATCTAAAACATAATGATTTACTGAAAGTCAAAATGAGGGATGGAAGTAAAAGTTTTTATGCTTCAGGCAAATTTTTTAAAAAGGCAAAAATCCTGATTTCATATGAAACAACATTAAAAACAGACATGGTTAAAAAAAGATAAACAGGGGCAACTAGGTGGCATAGTGAATAGAGCGCTGGCCCTGGACTCAGGAGGACCTGAATTCAAATCCAGCCATGGACACTTAACACAAAGACTAGCCGTGTGACCTTGGACAAGTCATTTAACCCCAATTTCCCTATCTTCATCCAAAAAAAAGCAAAAAAAAGATACACAGAGAAACTGCATTATCCTTAAAAGTCTTGTGTTTGTGTGTGTGTGTATATATATATATATATATATATATATATACACGCACGCACGCACACACACACACACAGAAATACTGTCACTATTTTTATGGACCAAATGATATCAATATAAGTACTTAAAGGAAAAGCTCATTGAATTATAAGGAAAAATAGATACCAAAGCCACAGTAGTTGGAGACATGAACTGCACATTTTATACCTTAATAAAAACTAACAAAAACCACATAAAATCCTTGAATAGGATTTTAGAAAAACTAGATATGATAAATCTATGGTGATTACAGAATGAAATGTGTGTATATCTCAGACTTTAATTATACCTTAACAAAAATAAAACATGTGCTTTGGCATTAAAACCCATAAACTAATGTCAAAAAGCAAAATATTTAATGTGTCACTTACTGAAAACAATGAAGCAACAAATATAATTTTTAAAATGTTACTTGCAGAAAGTATTCAAACTTAAATGAAAGAAAAAGGATATAATCCTAAAATGTATGGAGCTCAAGAGATCATAAAGAAAGAAATCATGAAAAGAACATATAATTTCATTAAAGAAAATAACAACAATCTGACAACATGCCAAAACTATTAGCATTCAACCAAAACAGTCATTAAGGAAAACTGTTTGTCTCCAGCCATTTTCATCAACAAAACAGAGAAATAAAATAAAATAAATACAAATATAAGTAAGCTAAAACACACAATCCCCAGAGAACCAAAATATTTTAATGAAATTAAATAGAGTATAAAATTATTAGATCTCAAGAAGTTAGCAAAATTGCAAACAAAAATATAAACTCACAAAATTTCTAACACTTTTTGAGAGAAAATATTATTAAAATTAGCATTATCTAATTTGATAAAAAAAGAAAAAAAGAAAAAAAGAAGAATTCAGAGCAAAGTTGAGAAGAAAATAAAGGAAATTATCAGAAAATATTTTGCTTGGTTCCTGGGCAGAGTCAAGATGGCACTGTAGAAGCATGAAAACTCTGCAGCTCTCACATAGCCCCCTCAAGTTCCAATAAAATATGGCTCTAAACAAATTTTAGGACTGCAGAACTCAAAAAAGTACAGAAAAATACATCCACCATTGAAGTCAGCTCAGCAGGTGGTACAGGAAGGGCCCATTACAGCATGCTGGGAGCCAAAACCAGCCTGGCCTGGAATCATGGCTTGGCCTGTGGGGAAGCCAGGACAAGCCACAGCTAGAGCCTTCAGGAGAGTGGATCAGCAGCAGCTGTGGCAGTTTCCAGAATTATCAAGCCATAAGAAACAAAGACTAAGTGAAAGGTTAGTGAACTTGGCTAAAATCAGGGGAGAGTGTCTGGCCAAACTGTCCCCAGGGCAAGGAAGCAGCAGAAGAAGGGCAGCCACCTCCACATGGTTACCTTGGAGCTCATGGCCTGGGGGACCAAGTGATCATTCAGAGGCTAAGTGCTCTTGCCTTAACCGGCCTGGATCAGGATAGTAGTATAGGGTGGTGATCCTGAGGTGCATTTTCAGTGAGCCAAAGCTGGTAGGGGCTGCAGTGGCTTCCTAATAGCTCTGGCAGCTGCGCAAAACCCCAGTGATTTGGGACAGAGCTTTCCCCTCTGGAAGCAGAGTTCCGCAGAGTTAAAAAGTCAAATAAATGACTGGCAACATGAGCAGGTAAAGGAAGCAAAGTAAGGACAACAATCCAACTTTAAAATCCTTTTTGGGGGACAAAAAGGATCAAAGCATGGAATGGGAGGAAGACAACACAGTCAGGACTCCCACATCAAAAGCTTCCAATAAAAATGTAGACTGGTTACAAGCCATAGATTAGCTTAAGAAGGATTATGAAAACCAAATAAGAGAGGTGGAGAAAAAATTGGGAAGAGAAATGAGAATGATGCAAGAAAATCATGAAAAGAGAGTCAACAACCTGACTGAAGAAAATAACACATAAAAAAATAGATTAACTCAAATGGCAAAAGAGGCCCCAAAAGCCAATGAGGTGAAGAATACCTTAAAAAGTCAAATTTGCCAGATGGAAAAAGGATCTCAAAAGGTTTCTGAAGAGAATAATTCCTTCAGAATTAGAGTGGAGCAAATGGAAGCAAATGACTTTATGAGAAATCAAGATACTATTAAACAAATCCAAACAAATGAAAAAAAATAGAAGGCAATGTGAAATATCTCCTTGAAAAAAACCACTGACCTGGAAAATAGATCCAGGAGAGACAATTTAAAAATTATTGGACTACCTGAAAGCCATGATCAAAAAAAGAACCTAGAGAGAATTCTTCAAGAAATTCTCAAGGAAAATTGCCCTGATATTTTAGAACCAGACGGTAAAATAGAACTTGAAAGAATTCATGAATCACCTCTTGAAAAAGATGCCCAAAAGAAAACTCCTAGGAATGTTATAGCCAGGTTCTGAAGCCCCCAGATCAAGGAGAAAATATTACAAGCTGCCAAGAAGAAACAATTTGAATACTGTGGAAACACAATTAGGATAACCCAGGATCTAGCAGCTTTTACATTAAGGGATGAAAGGGCCTGGAAGATGATATTCTGGAGATCAAGGGAGCTAGGATTAAAACCAAGAATCACCTATCCAGCAAAATTGAGTAAAATGTTCCAGGGGAAAATATGGTCATTCAGTGAGGTGGAAGACTTTAAAGCATTCTTGTTGAAAAAACCAGAATTGAAAAGAAAATTTGATACTCAAATACAAATTTGATACTCAAATACAAAAAATTTGATACTCAAATGAGAAGGTAAACATGGAAAAGAAATGATAAGGAACTTCTCAAAGTTGAACTATTTATACACCATCATGGAAAAATGATAATTGTAACTTATGAAACTTTTCTCAATATGAAGATAAGTGAAGGAAATACAAATGTGGGCATATATGTGTGTGTATGTATATATGTATGTATGTATATATGTATATATATATACAGATGTCTATATAGGAGGGTATATATATATGTGTATGAATAAATATCTGAGTATGTGTGTATATATATATATATATGTACATAGAGGGCATGGGATCAATTGAATAGGAAGGGATGATACTTTAAAAAGTGAAATTCTAAGGTGGGAGAGGAATAGAATGAGAGGAGATATATTATATATACATATATACATATATATATAATTACTTACATAATTATATAATATATTATATATTTATTTATATAAAGAAATAATATATAAATATTTTTATTTATATATAAATGACATGTAATTATAATATATATACATATAAAATTATTATTAACTACATGCAACTGGAAATTAACATATACAGACGCTGTGGTAGGGAGATCCATCTGGCTCTACTAGAAAGTCAGAGGGGCAATGGGGAGGACATCGGACAGAGCAGATTGGGGGAGGGGTTATACAGTGGGATGGGTGTTTTGTGGTGGTGGGTGGGGGTAAGTTCGGGAGAAAATTTGTAACTCAAAATCTCGTGGAAATGAATGATGTACATAAGAAAATAAATAAACAAATTTTAAAAAAAGAAAGTAGATTCCTTAAGTAAAAAAGAAAAAGAAAATATTTTCCTTGATTATATGCCAATAGCACTGACAAATGAAATGAACATTTAGAATATATATCTATATATAGCATGTATATATTTATGTATACTCACTATTTATATATATACTATATATGCTATATATATATACACATATATGGTATATATATTTACAAAATATAAAAATTAGTACAACAGTAAATTGAGTATTTAAATAATTTAATCACAGGAATAAAAATTAAACAAGCTACGAGTGAACTCACAAAGGAAAAAATTGGGGTAGATGAATTTACAAGTGAATTGTTTCAAAAATGAAAAAGAAATTAACTCTAACATTACAATATTGTAACACCAGAACAAATGTCATCCTACCAAACTCCTTTTATGAGACTAATATAGTACTGATGCATAAAAGAAGGTGAAATTAAAAAAAGAAACCTATAGCCCAAGAGCTAATGAATATTTATGTATAAACATTGAATAAAATATTAGCAAAGAAGATAGTGACATATTTAAAAGATTATATGTTATGACCAGGTTGAATTTATATCTGTAATTCAGGATTAGTTCAGAAAACTGTTAACCTAATAATTCATATAAATAATTAGAACAGCATAAATCATATAGTTGTATCATTAGATCAGGCAAAATTTTGGACAAAATGTAATATTCATTTATGGTGAAAAAGATATACTGAAGTATAGGAATCAATGAAACTTTCTATCACATGATAAAACAAGACCTAGTACACCATTAGCAGTAACTGAAAAATGCAAGAGAGTTTTCCAGTAAAATTTGGGATAAAGCAGTAATGTCCCTTGTCATCATTTTTATTTCATGCTGTTGTGGAAATATTAGTTATAGGAATAAGATAAGAAATAGAATTATATAAATAAGCATGTGGGCATATGATACAAAATTATTGCTATTAAGATGACATTTTATTTAAAGAATTCTAGAGGTTCCTGAAACTAATTCAAACAATTGTTAACCAATAAAGATAAACTCACAAAGATAATTATCCTTTTTTATATTACCAAAAAATAAGAGATAGGAAAAGAGATTCAATTCAAAAATAACTATAGAATATATGAGCTTACCCCAATACACATAAGAATTATATGTATATTACTCTTTGCTGATATTTGTTCTAACTTTTATGTTTCCTTTTAGGATGAGGACAGGTTGAATTGGAAAGACCGTTTACCTGGGTACATGATGAATTTTGCTTCAATCTTGTTCATGGTAATATCCTTAAATCTTTGAATTCTCAAGAAGCTAGAATTTAGTTCAATGCAATTTAATTAAAAGTATACATTTGTTATTTGCCCACTATCTGCAAAGCATTATTCTAAGCACTCTGGAGACTCCAAGGTACTTTTTCTGTTAGTATTTATCACAGTCCATCTTTTTATCCTTCTTTATTCTTGTCTTTTTGTTCTCATAATTCCTGAATAGAGGGTTTATGTGCTAATGTGCTAGAATTCCTTCATTATTTTCACATTACATAGGTAACACTGAATTACTTATGTCAGCCATCTGTTATTCCTCCCTCTTCCTGAATGACTGCTTTACCCCCCTCCCTCCATTTTAGCCTGATATAAATTCTGAATGCTACTGTGTTACTTCTTGTGCAGAGATTATAGCTGGGAATGTGTTGTAGAATGTATTTCTACATTGTCCTTTGAGTCACTGGGCAGATTTGATCCTTCAGAGATTATGGTATCCCATGGTTTGCAATGATATAGCATCACCAGGAGATACTGGTCTTTTAAAACAACAACTGTGTTTTCATGTCAGGAAGCATCTTGGGATCAAAATTTCCAAATGCATTAACTAAGATTGATGCATGGGACTTTTTTGAATTCATACTTGTCCATATTGCTAGAGTTCTTTCTAAACTAAAATTCTGTGATTTTCTGAGGCATGGAATGATTCAGGCAAAAAAAAATTGGACAAAGTATATCAGAGAAATTTGAGAGAGTAAACCCTGAGGAGACTCAAGGAAATCTTCTCAGGAAAGGCGCTCTTTTTATTAAATTTTTTAAAATGGCATATGATAAAGAAATCCATTTTGTCATCGTGTATGACCTTGGAAAAATGCATAGATACAGGAAATGACAAACTTCGTTTATGGACCTGTTAGTATAGTTTAACCTGAAGAGATTTCTAGGTAAGACCACATTAAATTATGGGGAGGAATAGAGAGAGAATAGAAGAAAGGGGATTGTTCTCATGCAAAGAATGGATCTTGACTTCAAGAAAATTTTGCTAGCTTACTTGTGAATGATCATTGACTGTGACCTAGAATTTTCATTATTGTCATTACTGTCATTTATCCATTTACCACCAAATATTTAATTAAGCATGTAGTATACATACTAAGTGCTAGACAAGGTACAGGATTCAGATGGGACATGACCTTCCCCCTGATGGAACTTGAGAACAAGAACAATGTCACATACTTTTTTGTATGTGACCTTTTTTGTAACCTTTATGATACCCAGCTCAGTACCAGGTATATATGTAGATTCTCAATATTATATTAAATTCAATCAAATTAAATTGAATTAAGTTGGCACTAAGTTTTATAGACCAGACTGTTGGTTAAGACTATTGATTTCTTTTTTTTTTTATTTACTGGGAATCTCCTTATAAGAGGTCAGACTGGTAGGAATATTAGGAGAGTGGTTAAGGTTTCCAATACTTGTTCACTCTATTACATATATTAAAGATAATTTATAACACTATCCTTCAAGCAACTTAGTATCTAAAAGAGGTGTTTTTTTTAATTTGAAGAAAAAGATGATGATGATAATAATGATACAAGAAAATAAAGGCATGTGGAGTAAGTATGTGAGTAACTCAGAAAGATGAAACTTATAGTCTCCGCCTCTACCTTTGATTGACTAGGATCTATTTCAGGCTCAGTAGTATCAGGTTCCACTAGGTCAAGGACTACGCCATTCCTGGATCCTTATTGAGGTTAAGAGCACGAGTGAGAGGGTAATATAGAAAAAAATGGTGAAGTTTGTTTATCAATCAGTGTGGAACCTAGTTTTCTGTTTTCTTCTTTTCAATTTTTCCCCTACTGAAGTCTAGGCTTTGGCTAAATACTCATTTAACCACCAGGTGGTGCTGATGATCCCATACTTACTATTGGGGCATGCCCCACTGGGGCAGTATTAAATACCAAATTTTCAGTGGTTACCTGAATCAGCACATTTCTATTCTCCCATTCCTCCTCTCTCTCTATGGAACATCACTTGTTGTCTAAGTGTGTTTATATTTGCGACTGCCCAGTTGAAATTTGCTCTCAATCCCCACCCACTGACTGGTTTTCACCTTTACCTTTTGAATATATTCTATTTCAGGGAGCACTAGTCATATAAATTTGGCTCAGTGGAGTTTGTTTTCCTCGATAACAGGTACCAATGTGGCAGTACTGTATGTAGCATTTTTATTATTAACAGAGTTAATAGGTATGACTTAAATAACAAAGAGCACAATTTGCAATATAAGACATAAACATTGTCAAAGTGGTTGTGATCTTTCTACTCTGCAAGACCCTGGAAGTCTTATTTTCTTCTACCTTTTCTTCACTACCCCAAGCCTCAGTCATGCTTAGAGGAGGGAAATAGTGGCAGGATGTGACATTACAGAATAATAGCAGAACTTGGTACTCAGATTTAAAGTGTACAAATGGGGAGTGTGTGCAAGTAATGGAAAGTATAATGGCAATACTGATTCTTTCCCAGGTGCCTGCTCATTCCACTAACCATGGTTTATATAGGTTAGTGTTACTGGACAAGATCAGAGGTCTTCTGTAGGAACTAGACAAACCACCAACCTTCCTGAGTTCAACTTGGCATTCGATTCCTTTTTCTAGCCCCCAGGTCATACCTATTTAGTACAGGATTCTTATATTTTTGCCTGGTGACCAGCACTATGAGAAGCTGAAGCTGAGCATCCCAAGGGACCTGTAGTTATACTCCTTTGCCTGCTTAATGGAGGACTCAGATGTGTGTTTCAGATAGTCCTGATTCAAGGGAACAGTACAAGTTCACAGAGACATACATATGTAGTAATGATGTGCTATTGTAGTTTTATTCTATACTGATGAACAAGTGTCTCCCACAGATTTACACCAGTAGAGCCACATCCCCTTTGGGCATGACTTTTACTCTTACCCACTTTCTTGGTCTCTCCTCTCTCTAAAGGTGTGGTTTTCCTTTCAGACAGAGTCTTTGGAAATAATGGGAAAGAAATTAGTTAAGACCTCTCCTCCCAATACCAGTCTAGCTTAGCCCCCATTGACTCATTCTTTTTTCACCTAGAGGAATCCCCCCAAGATTTCCTCTGTCTGTGATACTAGTGGGTTGCTGGTGAAAAAAAAAAGTACCACATTTTAAATTCTCTCTCGTCTGCTCCATTATTGTTCCCCTCTTCTGTTTTAGCAGTGTAGTACATAATCATGTTTGTCACACTTACCAACAAGAGACAAAGTAGAAAAGTGTAGGAAGTAAAGTCCTGTGGGGATTTGCCTATGAAGCAACCGTCCCTCATAAGCTTCAAGCAAAGTCCACTCACAGAGAACCAGTCTTGGAATCCATTACTGCTGATATCATGGTACTGCCTCTGGCTGCCACTTTTTGCTCTGTTCCTCTACTTATCTTACCCATGATCTCTTGAGATGAAAGAGGCTAGCTTGTTAGTCAAAGTACAGCCAGTTAGTTATATGGTCAAAGCAAATCCCTCAGCAGGAATCAAGGAATGGTGAATGGGTTACCTCTGCCAGAAAGCACCAGGCATCCACTTCCAAGTACTTTGATCTCCTGGGCCGCAATAGGACTGTGCAATATACAACATAAATGGAATGATTCAGCATGAGTCACTAAGAACTGAAGGAATATCTTGAAGATGGAGGATATCTTAAAGGAGGTGCCATTTTAGCTGACCCTTGAAAGGAGGAAGTAAAAGTTCAAAGAGGCAGAGATGAACAATAGCGTTCTAGGCATGGTGATTGCTTATATAAAATCATGAAGGAGACACAATATCATTTATTGGTAATAGAAAGACTCGCTTGACTGAAGTTGATAGTGTGAGTATGGCAGTAACATGTAATCAACACATAATGATAAGATGTAGCCAGAATTAGAATGACTGAATGCCAAACTGAGCTTTTTGAGATACAAGACTAGGACTTGAGAAAATTATATATAAGCTGGATCTGTCGATTTTGGCAGCATCAGCATAGAGATAAAAATTAAGAAATAGAGGATAATGGTAAGGTGATTTGAAGTACAGAATTCAAGAAGAGAGGGGGCTCATTATGGATGACCCTTCCCCACCCCCAGTGAAATTCGAGGCAAAATTGTCTACTAAGAAAGAGGGAGAGAGAATAATGTAGGTAGCTGGAAGAAGAAAAAAAATTTCTGAAAAAGCCATTGTAAGCAGTGAGTGAATTAGTATACTTGTGTTTCTTCCTCCAGTGGGGTTCAACAGCGTTTGAGTATGAGCAAAGAAGGTAGATGTTGAGAGTGCTCCAGGAATTTGACCTTTGGAACAAAATGAGAAGCCAGAAAACAATAGATTAAGGGATATAAAGATTGAGGGCAGTATAAAGTTGAAGAGGTTAAATTAGAAGGTCAAGATTCTGAAGGCAAGATTTCCAGGATAATTAACTTGTCTAGGGTTACATAGATAGTAAGTGTCTGATATGAATGCAGGACTTCCTGACTCCAAATCCAACACTGAATCTACTATGCCACCTCTCACAATATCTCTTACGTCTTTTCTCTTCTTTTTACTCACATAGATACCACCCTAACTTAGCCCCTTATAGCCTCTCTTCAGTTATTGAAATAGCCTTCTCTCTTCATCATATTTAAACTTCAAATGATCTGAGCTTTAATATTGAGGTTATGGGATTCATTTGGAACTCATTGTGGTATACAATGTTGATCAGAACCTAATTTCTGATAGACCACTTTCCATATTCCTGGGTTGAATAATTTTAGCTGAATTATTTAAATAAAGCTGAATCTTTACAACCCACAGGTGTTTCTATTATGTTGCAGTAATTAATTTTTCTATTTTTAATTAGCACTATATAGTTTTGAAGAGTACTGCGTTGTATCATGGTTTGAGATCTGGTATAGTTTGGTTCCTTATTTCTCACTCTTTTTATAATTTCCTTTAAGATTCTTGATGTTTTGTTCCTCCACATGAATTTTATTATTTCTAGCTCTATAAAGTTATCTTTTGGTAATTTGATTGATATAGCATTGAATAACTAAATTAATTTATTTTGGAAAGGCCCAACCATGAGCAATTAATAACTGTCCTGTTATTTAGGTCAGCTTGTGGTTATTTTTAATATAATTTATTTTTCTATTTTTTTCTGACTGGGTTTTGTTGGAATGAAAGGGTGATGATTTGGGTGGGTGCATTTTATATTCTGATAATTTGTTGAAGTTATCGGTTATTTTAATTAATTTCAGCTTTATCTCTACAGTTCTTTAAGATAGATTATAATGTCATCTGAAAAATTCAGTAATTGTATTTCCTCCTGCTTATTGCTTCAGTTTATTTTTCTTGTCCTATGGCTATAACTAACATCTCTAGAATTATATCAAATAATATTCATAACCATAGACATCCCTGACCTTATTGAAAAGGCTTCAAATGTTCCTATTTAATTCTGTTTTTTAAATAGGAATGATTGAAAGTCTTCTATTACATTAAAGATCCATTTTTTCCCCTGAAGGATTATACTCATTTTTGTGTGGTAATTCTTGGTTATAATAAACTTTATCTTTTGCCTTTGGGAATAACAATATTCTTGGACCTTTCTCCCCACTTTATAGTAGTTGTCATTAAGACTTCAGTGATCCTGACTATGGTTTCTGGACTTTTACTTCTTTATTTCTGGCTGCTTATAGTATTTTTTTTCTTTGATCTGAAACCTTTGCATTTGGAGTCTAACATTCTTGGGAGTTTTCATTTTCAGATTTCTTTCAGAAGTTTTCTGCTGGATTCTTTCTATTTTTACTTTATCCTCTGGCTCTAGTAAATCTAGGCAGTTTTCATTTATGATTTCTTGAAATAAAGTAACAAGGCCTTTTTTCCAGTAATAGTTTTAAGGGAGTTTGAGGATTCTTAAGTTAGCTTTTCTTAATTAATTTTCCAGGTCACTTGTTCTTAATAAGAGACCTTACATTTTCTTCCACCTTTTCCATTGCTTTGATTTTGTTCTAATATTTCTTGTCTCATGGTGCTGTTAAGTTCTATTTGTGCTATCCTAATTGTCAGGAAGTCTATTTCTTGGGTAAGGTTTTCTGCTTTCTGTTCTGAGATATATATTCTCCTAATTCTTTCTTCCAGAGCTATTATTTAATTTAAAATTATATTTTTAAGTCTATTCTTTATTTTTCCCCAGTAATCTTTTAATTCTTGTGACTAAGCCATTTTTCCCCCTCTGTGGCTCTACTTGTTCCCCTGAGCTACAGCTGGCATTCCTGGCTGGATGCCTCTTGCAGTGCTCATGGCTTCTGGCTATATTTTGGTGTAGTCCTAGGCCGGATGAAGGAGCTTACTTTGGTTAATCTTTGGATTTCTTAATCATTATTTTATCTGTCCCATTTTTAGCTCATTGTTGGAGTATGTGGGAGAGAACTAAGCTCTTGCCACCATCTTAACTGGAAGTCTTTAGCTATATATCTTGTGTTTGACATTTACGACCATTAAGGAATTGACCTCATTTTACCTTTCTAGACTTACCATATATTACCGTCTTTCACTTATTTTGTGTTCCAGCAAAACAGTGCTACTACCATATCCTGTATATGGTGTTCCATCTCCTACCTTAATGCCTTTGCAAATACTCTACCCCTTGTCAGGAAGAGACAGGACTACTGTCTTGCTTCAACCTGTTAAAATCCTTAACAAGTTTTAGCTCAATACCATCTCCTCCATAGAACCTTTCCTGATGCTCTCAGTTGCAAGTACGATGCTTTGTGTTAATCTGTGTCCAAATTGTTATCTCCTAATAGGATGTAAGTTTCTGGAGTTAAAGGGCTAGTTTTTTGTTTCTTATCATATCCCCAGTGCATAGTACAGTACTTGACACATAGTAGGCAATAAGGGCTTGTTGAATTAATGAATTTGTTCAAGTGCTTCCTCAGACACTAGCTATAAGAGAATAGGCAAATCTTATGCCTCCTTAGATTCCTCAAGTAGAAAATGGGAACAATATTACTTTCAGAAGCGAATGGTGAGGAAAGTACTTTGCAGATCTTCAAGTACTATGTAAATATGCATTTTTATTGATTCATCATTTGCCTGTCATAGGAATGAGACCATGATACAAAATTCTGGCAATGCCCATAATAATTCACATTTTAAAAGTACACAAACATTGACAAAGCATTTTTCTCACAACTCTCTGAATTAGGTGGTCCAAATATTAGTACCTCCATTCTGCATAGATGTTAGGAAATACAAAGTACATCTGAACAAAAGCCCCTTCTGTGATATGCCAGCTACATAGACATCCATTCTTTGCCTGATTGATTCAAGGGAGGTTAGAACCAACTACTTCCCAAGTAGCCCACTTTGTTGATGCATCACTTTAATACTTAGAAATTTTTTCATGTTCCTTCTAAGTCTTTTTTGTGGATAACTGTGGTTCCTAGTTCTATCTTCTTATACCAAATGTGATTTATATTCCAAGTAATAATCCCTCAAGTACAAGGAAGTCATCAAGGCTAAACATTCCTCAAACAATCTGCATATCACAGGATCTTATGGTCTGCCATTTTGGTGACTGTTCTTTGGATTCTCACCAGCTTATCAATAGCCTTTGTAAAATGTGGGACCCAGAACTTAATTCAGTATTTCAAATGTGGTCTGAACAGAGTAGAGTACAATGGGAGTATCAAGCAGCCTAAGGTGATATTAGCTTTCTTGGTCACTATACCATGCTATTTATGAGTATCCAGCTTACAATTCCTTATAATTCTAAATATTTATAATGCAAACTGCTTTCTAGACATACCTTCCTGTCTTGTTATTGTGTTCTTTCTCACGTCACACATTTTTGTTAGTGCTTGTTGACAGATGTCACTCTATGATAGAAGAGAGGTTGTCATCAGTAAACATAGACTATTTGCCTTTTCAGTGAACCGTACTAGTTATAATACAAAGACATTTAAGTCACAATTCTGGCCTACAGTGGGTACCTAATATAATCTGAAAGACAGAATGTGTATAAAAAATGATCATAAATATCATATCATTGACTATTAGAAGGAGTACAGATCTGGAAGGGAAATGATTTGAGTTCAAATCCAAGTTTGTCACCAAGAAGTTGTGGGAACTGAAGCCAATGTTTTCCATCTGAAAATGATATAGAAGATGGGAGGAAATTGGGCTTGATTAACATCCCTTAAAATAATAGTTCATCTTGTATAGTACTTATTAATACAAAACACTTTAGATTCTATATGTTGTTGTTTAGTTGTGTTGGTTGTGTCCAACTCTATGTCCCCATTTGGAATTTTTTTTTTTATTTTGAGAGAGGAAGGCAGGGCAGTTGGGGTTAAGTGACTTGCCCAAGGTCACACAGCTAGTAAGTATCAAGTGTCTAAAGTCAAATTTTAACTCAGGTCGTCCTGACTCCAGGGCCAGTGCTCTATTCACTGAGCCACTTAGCTGCCCATCATTTGGGATTTTCTTGGCAAAGACACTGGAATGGTTGGCAACTTCCTTTTACAGCTCCTTTTTAAAGATGAGGAAATTGAGGCAAACAGAGGTTAGTGTCTTTCCCAGGGTCACAGAGAGGTAGTAAGTGTCTAAGGCCAGATTTGAACTCAGAAAGATGAGTCTTCTGGATTCCAAACCAGTGCTCTATCCACTGTACTTAGTAGGTTTTTATATTCTCCTTTCACAAAACCTAAATCCAGTTTACTCTGAAGCTCATAGATTAGACCACAACAGGTACCTGCCCAATCTCTACTTACTGGCTGTATATTGGGCCCTCCTAGCTTACACTGACCCTGAAGGTCTTCCTCTCCAGCTTGAATTTTTTTCTTTTTTTCTAATCAAAGGGGCCACCCCTTGACTCACTTCTTAAAGAGGCCTATTCACCCATGGGCATTACCTCACTTTAAGGGAGTTCCTGAAAAGGCCTTAGCCTAAAAGGGTCAGGGTCTTCCATTGCATCTTGCACCATCTCCAGTCATCCTGATGAATATCTGGTCACTGGATCCAGATGGCTCTGGAGGAAAAAGTGAAGCTGGTGACCTTGCACAGCCCTCCCTCCCTCAAGTCCAAGTCAACTCCAAGTCATGTTATCATTTCCCTGATGCCACAGTCCCCTTAAAAAATGAAGGAAAAACACATGACAACAGCAATATTGATTCTATGTTTTATTTTATTTTTGTTTTTTGGAGGGCAATTGGGGTTAAGTGACTTGCCCAAGGTCACATGGCTACTAAGTGTTAAGTGTCTGAGGCCAGATTTGAACTCAGATCCTCCTGACTCCAGAGAAGGTGCTCTATATACTTCACCACCTAGCTGACCCTTCTATATTTTGTATAGGTAATCTTATCTGATCTTCCCCCAGATCCCTATGATATAGATAGGGGAGTACAAGTATCATTATACTAACTTTATTTTGGAAAAACTAAGTCTCAGAGAGGTTAAATTAAAACCTATGACTGATAAGATGTCATATGTCTAGTGAATGATGTAGCCAGAACTGAGATGAAGGTCTTCTAAGTCAGGGGAACATTCTTTGATACCTCTTCAGCACTAGGGTTCTGTGGTTCCAAAGAAACATACATTAAATGCCAAATGAGAAGTATGGGAAATGAGAGCTTTAGGAGATCCCAAAGCCAATGATTTGGGTTTTTTTGGGGGGGTGAGGTGGGGGTGGAATAGAAAAGGGTAGTAGGTAGGTACTATATCCAGGGAATAAAGAGTTAATGTGGGAGGACCTACTCTAAATAAAATGTGATGTCTTGACTTCCTGAGCAGAGTTGAGTCCTTTCTGTGTGTCACACACATACACACACACACACACACACACACACATATATACATACCCATACACACCCACGCAAAGCTCCTGGTAGGGCTCTCCAGACCCCCATGGCAAAAGAGACGTTTCTGCAGTTGTTTTCTGACCCAGAACCACATCACTTTTCTCCATCATAAGCCTTAGGTCTCTCCCTGCTTCATAGGCACCATCATGAACCATCACTGCAAAAGTGATTTTGGGGGAAAATAATCTCATACCACATTTTCCAGGCCTTCACTGTCTGGCAGTGACAATCCCAAAGGAATTGGAAGTGAAAATGTCTACATTGTTGGAGAATGGTGATGTCATATCCTGGTTTTTCTACTTACTTAGCAGTTATTTCTTAACCCTCAAGGCTGTTTACCATCTCTACTTTCTCTCCTACCCCCGGTAGTTCATCACCATCGAATGGCTTCCTCAAACCATGTTTTTCCTATCTAATCTTTTGCTGTTCTTCCTTGGTTCTGAACAGAATGATTTTTAACCACTCAGTAAAGTGCTCTCTTCATCTCCCATGGCCTTCCACACCAGGGACCACATCTCTTTCCTTCTTGTTCCCTGCTTGGTCCACAGTAATAGAATGATAGTGACATTGCCTCTTCATCTCTTCCTTTGCCCAATGTCTTCCATTTAGCTTTTCACCATTATCTCTTTAAAGGAAAGAGGTATGACTTAGAACAGGTTCCTTTCCTGGAGCAAAAGAAAGAAAACTTTACTTGATTGATGCAAATTGAAGATCCGGGGCAACTCAGACACAGGATAATTTTTGACTTGCTAAGTAATTGGATCCTAAGGCAGACGAGTCCTATACAGGGGCATCTTTCTTTTCCTAATTTTCCTGTCCTTGACAGACAGCAATGACCTTTCCTCAGTATGGGAGGGCGTGTGCTTTGGGGGAAGGGTAGCAGTCAGGGAGAGCCCCTTATTATTCTTAATTTTTAGAGAGAGGAAGTACAGGGCACCCAGAGGTCAAGTGGCTGGTAAAATTTCCTTTCTGAAAACAGCAGCTTTAAGTCAGCCTCACGGCAAGAGATTTCTGCACCAAATGGAGAAATCTGAGCTCTTCATTTCAAATAGTTGGTTGAAAGAGAAATCTCAAAGTTCTCCTTTGTTTAGATTGAAGCTTGAAGAAACAATTTCTCCTTTTTTCCTCCCTTGACTAACCCCGTCTCTCCAAATTTCCAGCTCCTATTTTTACTCCCAAGCTCAAAAACCTTTCATGGCTCCCTGTTTCCTACCTTATAAGTTCCAATTCTAATGATATGGACTCATCCTAGTTACTCAAAACATGTCTTACTACTTTCCAATATATGCCCCTTATTTTAATAAGGCTCACACCCATTCCTCCTCTTCTGTGAATACAATCTGCTTTTCTTACCCTTATAGTTATTCACAATTTTTATTCCAGTGCCTAAAATGCCTCTATTTACCTCTTCTCTAAATCCTGCCAATTTTTGAAAGCCGGTTCAAGTACTACCTCCTCCATTAAGATGTACATGATCACCTCAGTTCCTATTGATTTCTCTCACCTCTTAACTCATACAAGAACCCATATACCTTGTCTAAAAGACAGTGTGATAATTAATTACATATTAATGACACATTGTCTTGTTCACTATTCCTGCTTCAGTCACCTCTTATCTTGTCAGTGTGGTTGTTCCATCCATTTGTGTACACTCCACTCTATCTGCGCCTAAGAATCTATGCATAGACCCTCAAAATGCTAAAGCTAGAAGTGCCATAAGATATTATCTACTTCAACCTGCCCATTTTTCCATATGAAACCCCATTTTTCCAATGAATTTGCAAATAGCAAAGCTAGGGTTTGAATGATTCCTCTCCCTGTTTTTCTCTTCAACAGATCACATTGACATTCTCCATTGTCTTTGGAGTGATTGTATACCGAATTACAGTTGCAGCTGCTCTATCTCTCAACAAATATTCCAATGTCCGGGCGACAGTGACAGCAACGGCAGTCCTCCTCAATCTGGTGATCATCCTCATCCTGGATGAGATCTACGGTGCTGTAGCCAAATGGCTCACGAAAATCGGTATTACGTCACTAGGCTCAGTAATTAGAAAATGTATTTTATTTTACTAGGACATTATTTTGACTGTATATATTTATATTATATTTGCTATTACACTATTACTGTTTACTATTTTTTCTATGACCATTTTACTATTACACTATATTGCTATTATAGCACTACTGTTATTTTTACTGTTACTGTGCAATGTAATCTCACCTTACCCTAACCCACTTTGAGTACTGAAAACCAGTGCCAGTGAAGGCTCTTAAATCTCGTCCTGTTAAGTTCTATTTCCATCTATCAAATAATCCAAAAGAACTAATGTCAGGACTAAAAGCAAACTTTGAGCTCTTCAAGAAAACCACTTCAATGAATGAAAAAACAAAGCAAAACGTTTATTAAGTGCTTGCAGTGTGCTAAGCACTACACTAAGTCCGATGGATATAAGTAGAAAAAACTAGACAGTTTCTTTTTTCAAGCTCAAACTCTACCATAGAAATATGAGGTTAGAGGAATTCTCAGGCACCTGGTTCATCACCCTGCTTTAGTATGGAAAAAATTAAGACCAGTCTCATTCATTTTACAACCCCATTCACCATCCATTATGAGATGAGAAAAATGGTGCCTAGAGAAGGGAACTTGGTCATTGTCATACAACTATTTAGTAAAGCCAATATTTAGGTCTAGTTACCCTGACCCCAAATCCATTCTAGTAGTCTTTCCACCATCCTGAATAGCTATACTTATGTTTTAGATAAAGATATAAGAAGACAGGATAGTCTTAGATCGTCTAAATCACTGCTAATCGGAAGTAAAGCCAGATCTTTTAATATCCTGATGTAATAATAGTGGTAGAAATAACTTCTGTCTATGTAGTTCTTTACATGCATGATTTCACTTAGTCAATAAACATTGATTAAGTGCCTACTATATGCCATTGACTGGGCTATGAACTTAGGATATAAAGAAAGGTAAAAGACAGTTCCCATTGTCAAGGAGCACAGTCTAACAGGGGAGACAATATGCCCACAGCTATGTATAAACAAGCTATATGCAGCATGAATCAGAATTAATCAGCTGAGGGAAGGCACCAGAGTTAAGAAGAATCAGAAAAGACTTCCTGTACAAGGAGAGACTTCAAGGAAATCAAGAAGCAGGGATAAAGAGACAGAATTCTAGGCTAGGCATCAGCCAGTGAAAATGCCCAGAATTAAGAGATGTGGAATGTCTTGTGTGATGAGGTCATTGTCACTGGTTCACAATCAATGTGTGTGAGGTATAAGGAGACTGGAAAGGTGGGGAAGTAGGGCAGGTTATAAAGGATTTTGAGTAGAAAATCTTCAAGCAGAAGATTTTATACATGATCCTTTAAGTTTATTGGAGTTTATTGACCAAGGAGGGGGACAGAGTCAAACCTGTACTTTAGGAAGATCTCTTAATGAAGGAAGAACTGGAGTAGGAGACTTGAGAAACCACTGGATGGGTCAGGCAGGGGCCTGTGGATGGGTCCTCTGTACAGTATTGCGTACTCCATTTTACAGGTGATTAAGTGGCTTAGAAGCACACAATATTAGAACTTACAGGTACATTCAAGATCATTGAGTTTGACACTTTCATTTCTTATAGATGAGGAGTCTGAACCCAAAACTGTGTAAAGAGGTCCAATGGAAAGAGCACTGATGCTAGATTTAGAAGTCCTGAGTTCAAGTCCCACTTCTGAAACTTACTACTTGTGTGATCTGGAGCCAACTCAGCCTCAGTGAGCCTCAGTTTCCTCATATGTAGAAGAAGAAGGTTGAATTAAATGGCCCTTGAGGTCCCTTCCAGGTGTGGTTCTATGATCCCATGTGAAATAACTTAAGTCTCACATAGCTACTTTTTGGCAGTGCTATGAATAGAACTCTGGTCTCCTGATTCCCAAGTTTGGTGCTCATTCTACTACAGCATGTGAAGTACAATGCAGTTCAGTTTCATCTAATCTCACTTCAAGTCTTGGTGGTTTGTCAGTGGAGACTCTAATATATTTGACTCTTAGCAACTTACTACAGGTTCTTCCCCATGGCACACTTCAATAGAATACAATTCACAAAATCTACCCATTCTAATATTCTAGAGACTCATTACCCTTCCCAGATTTTTAGCAAATGAATCAATGACAATGTCCATGATGCCTTGACGTGCCATTTGAGAAAGGAACTACTGTTTCTAGACCACCATTTTGTGGCTACTGATTTCCTTAGACACATTAGAGTCAGGAGTACACCATATTGCTTAAATCCTCTCCTCCACCAAGCTATATTGTGGAAGACATTTTCCATTTGTTCAAAGGAATACTCAGTTCAATTCTTAACTCTTCTATAGATTTGTTAAACCAGAAAAAAAACTTGTACCTGAAATCTAAAGATTTCAGGGTTCAACTAATGGAAATGTGTGATCATGGACAAGTGTAATTTAACCTCATAATTTTATAGCTAAAGGAATAAAAGTTCTGAAGAGGTTAATTGACTTACCCAAAGTTCCACAAGTAGTAATTCAATTCAGTTTAATGAATATTGATTAAACACCTACTATATGCCAAGCAACATATTAAGTTTTTTGCTCTTGGAGACTTTACCTTCTACTGGCTATAGTAAGTGGCAAAGTCAGGATTAGAAACCAAGACCTCTGACTTCAAGCCTAGCATTCTTCCCATTACATAATTTATATTAAAAATCTATTCCTGAACTATATGTACCCTTGAAAGCTTTATGGATTTAAATTTTCTCTTGTATATCTTGGTTCTACCCAGTCTATTATGAGCCCATACTCTCTTCCCAAATCTGCAAGTTTACAAAGAGTTGAACTGCAAGCTAGTTCACTTAATTTCATTCCTTAAAACAATGCCACATACAATTAAGTGAAGAAGAAAATCTTTTTGACATTTATTGAATGAATGAATGAAAAGGCATTTATTAAGTGCTTACTACATACGAAGTACTACACTAAGTCCTATGGATAGAAGTAGAAAAGAACTGGACAGTTTCTTTTCTCAAGGAGCTCAAATTCCACCATAGAAATATGGGGGTAGAGGAATTCTCATGGTTGCCTTGTTCACCATCCTGCTTCTGTATGGAAGAAATTAAGACCAGTCTCATTCATTCTACAACCCCATTCAACATCCATTATGAAGTATTTATTAGGTAAAATGGGATAATATTTGCAAAGCACTTTGCCCAGTGTCTGGCATATAGTATATAAATGCTAGCTGCTATTATTTTTTTCTGCCCTTTTTTTTGGAGGGCAATTGGGGTTAAGTGACTTGCCCAAGGTCACACAGCTAGTTTTTGTGTTAAGTGTCTGATGCCAGATTTGAACTCAGGTCCTCCTGATTCCGGGGCCAGTGCTTTATTCGCTGTGCCATCTAGCCACCCCACTAGCTGCTATTATTACTCTAGGTGCATATTACTTGTCCGCAATGATCTGTAATTCAGAAGGGTGAAATATAACATGTACAAAAACATACACTACAAATTAGAATGTGATAAGTATACGAGAGGAGTACAGAATGTTCTAAGTATTCAGAGGAGAAAGATACAATATATGATCATAGAGATTATCCCATCCTACTCTCTCATTTTATAGATGAGAGAACTATGACTTATAGAAGTTAAGTGACTTGAGTATGCTCTGGCTTTAAATTTAACCATTTAAGTTGGGGGTCTGAATACTAGGAAAGAACTCAGAAGAGATACTAATAGCTGACTTTAAGGCTTGCAAAACATTTCCCACAAATTAGCTCCTTTGAATCCATCAAAAACTGTTGTGAGGTAGGTGCAAGTGGTATTATTATCCCCATTGTATACATGAGAAACCTGAGGTTTAGAGAGATTGATTGACTTCCCATACTAAATATAAGGTAAATATAAGATGTGTAAGCCCACATGGTTTGTCTAAATGTGTGGACATATAACTCAAAGGAAGCACTGATAGACATCTCTGGAATCCTGCCCACTGCTCCCATGGTCATCTTCTGTTCTTGCCTTGAAGAGACCAAGAGAAGGCTTCAAAGTTGGCCACTCTGTTCTTGAACCTCTGAGAGGTGAATTAGAATTGAATCTATCCATCCCTCCAATATTGCTGATCTAGGTGAATAATTGGTTAAGAAAAGCCACTACTTTCTCTGTTGCTGTCTCTTAAAATGGGGGAAGAGAGCTCTTAAACTTTCATTCTTCAAATTGATTCCTTTCTACTAAATGCTAGTTACAAAAAAGATCACAAATAGTGAACAGAGAGAAAAGCTATTTACCTAAGCAAGTAACAAACAGAAATCATAGAAGTTATACAGATATATGAACAAATTCAAAGGGGAAATGAGATCTTCTGGGAGTGAAATACCACATTTCAAAGAGAGAAGCCCTGGTCTCAGCAAAGGAGAAATTCCAAGAAGTCTCTAAGGAGGCAAGCTAGAGCTTAGAGATATGAGGAGACAGTTTCTGCTATGTGTCTGTAGCTTCTAAAGTTTTTCTCTGTCTCTCTCATCACAATTCTGGAGTAGGTCTTAGAGAGAATCTAGACCCGTGTGTGTCTTCTCTTACGGAAGAAAAAGTAGAATGTCTCTCTTCTCCATAGTTCTCTCATCAACTCTCCCCTCACAGGGCATGCATTTCTTTCCACCAATTAGAAGAGTATCATGCAGAATGCTTCAGGATTGGCTAGAAATCCAGATTATTAAAGTATTAAGTATAAGATTCAAGTCCATGTCCATTCTTTTCTCCACTGTACTAGACTGACTCCTAAGGTGGTGGTAGGATATCTCAGAAAAGTAGCATGAGAAAGCGAATAGCATGTGTAGGGAGGGTAAGTAGTCTAGATTGTTTTAACCATATAATGATATGGTAAGGAGCAATGTGAGAAAAAGTTGAAAATGTTGTTTGGAGAGAGACGAAAAAGGTTCTTGAAGGATAAGCGAAGGATTTTGAAGGGAAATTCAGATGGCTCTCTGAGCTGTTCTTGCTAACATTTTCCCCTTCATTTGGCCAATTATGTTTTTTAATGTTTTAGTTTCTTCTCTTTAGTTCTCTCCCTCCC
>JAQQSW010000792.1:0-10805 GCA_028646575.1 Pseudocheirus occidentalis
ACAACCTCTAAAATTTTTCTAAAATAGGAATTAGGTGACAGTCATAAAGTAATGTTAGCTTTCTCCAAGGTTTGGACAGCAAGAAACCCAATGAAATGGCAGCCTAATGGACTAATATAGTTGATTTGCTCTCACAGCACCCCACCCAGAGATAAATCTGTGTTTTTTGTGCCTCTAAATTACAGTCATAGGGCAAGGGGAAGAAGAAAATAGAAAGGGATATGTGCTATACAACAGAAATGGTAAACTTGTGGCCAGAATGTGGCAGGAATGGGACTGCAATATAATGAGAAAATGTTTAACAAATTAACCAAAAATGCAATATAACATAGATAATGTTAAAATGTGGTTTCTAAATACTTATGTGGCCTAAATCAATTTCTGTTAAGGAAATCAAAGACTAAGAAGGAAGAGAAAAAATAATTCTTGTAGTCTCTTGGGAAGAAGAAATCCCACAGGAGATTGAATGAGGAGACAAACAGAAAGTCTGAAAAAGAGGGAAAGAAACGAGAGGGTCATGCTTTGTGGTGGGAAGGGACCCTACTTATCAACGCTTCTATCAGAAAATCAAGATATTATACAAAGGGAGATGTAGATGATACCAAGAGGAAGGCTACATCTCCCTAGTTTTAGGAGAAGGGGAGTCACAGTTTCTAGAGGTGACTGATTCCAAGAAGAGTGGGAAGGCATGAACCCAAGGAAGATTTTCATAGGAAAATTGGGGAAATGACCACAGGCAGGGCAAAGATTAATAATTAAATGCATAGGGGCATAGGAAAATTTCTACCAAAGGTGATTCTATCTGCAAGAATGAGTATTTCAAGGAGGGGCAAAGTGGAAACAAGAGGCCAGGAACACAATTTACAAGGCAATAACATAGAAACTATTTAGAAAATGGAACCCCAAATGTTTATCTTAGAAGTTTAAATTCCTTGAGGAATACAGAGACCAGAGGAAGACTAAATATTTATGAGTTATGAAAAAAAAGAATAGAAGTCTAAAATATCTAGAAATAGAAGAAAAAGAATGAGAAGAATTAGGGAATAATTAGGAATTACATCATAATCACTCAGAGCTCCAGGTAGGAAACTTCTTAATATTTATGCAGAGTTAGACTCTTTGCTTAATTTGCATTTGTACTTATCTATAGTTAACTCTTGGTGTCTATAATTGAGGCAAAATTCAGGTTAGTGTATATGTTCGGAAAACAAAATAGACAGGAATATCACCACAACTTTGGATTTGTCATTCTGTCATTTTGGTCACATCTGACTCTTTGAGATTCCCCTTTGGGTTAAGTGACTTCCCAGGGCTACATAGCTAGTGATTGTCTTGTACCAGATTTAGTCTCAGGAAAATGAATCTTTCTAACTTTAGAACCGGCACTTTTAGACCGAAACTTTATATGCTGTACTACCTTAATGACCTGTCTTTGGATAGACAGGGAAGGAGTTGTGGAAATTGATCATTTCTTGGGGCTTCCCTCTTTCCATGAGGAGATGGGTACACCATTGGTATCACCTTGATGAAATTGCTTGTGGGGTCAATGACTCTGCTAATTGTCTTCCCTTTTGGTCATCACTCTGAATTGCTCCTTCCTCTCCTTGCTCTGATTTTTGTGGAGCTGATGGTTTTGTTTTGTTTTGTTTTGTTTTCTGGCTCAGATAAATGTGTCCTTACTCCTTCCTCTCTGTTTCCAGTCCCTCAGAATTTCTACCTGGTTTTGTGACAACTGTTTTGCTTTATACCAATTCCTTAGGGCGTGGTCAGTTCTCTCAGTAATTAATTAATTCAAGGTGGATGCACACTGCACTTACATTCGGTTCTGATTGCTGGATTCAATAATGAATCAGATTGGGCTGATATAATAAATGGACTCCCACAGCTTGGGTGTTCTCACCTGCTCACACTCATCCTTCTCACCATTCTCTCTATTTGATATTTATATTCTGTTTCTTTGACATGGCAACATTAGTTTTCCATCACTTGCAGTCACATAATACCAGTAGAATATTTCTACTAAGCAAAAATTCGTATGTTTTTAAGAGAAGCTTGGGTTCATTAAAAAGTGCTTTGAAATTTTCAAATAAACCCTTTTTGTCTCTTCTTGTATCCAGTCTGAACCCATTTTGACTACGTGAAAATCTGACCCAGGTATGCATCCCATAAGACCAAGTGTATAATTCTATGTGTATATTTCTATGTACTTGCATACCTGTACACATACATAACAATTTATATATACACGTACTGATTTGTATGGCTCTGAAGTGCAGAAATTCGTATACTACCCAATGTGTAGGAGCAGAGCTGGAGCAAGAGTGGGAATCATTTCATGCTTTCATTATTGCAGGGTTTTGCTGGAATTTCCAGTGAGCTGCTCCAGTAAAAGAACAAGGTTGCCCCCATTTGTCACCTACTGAATATTGCAGGATTTCCCATAGATCTGGCTTTAGGCACTCTTCACAGAGCACTTGGGCCACTCCTTGTGTGGAGCATAGATTGGTTGCCAATTACTCTGTCAAAGACAAGTGCTCTGCAGTCCAATAGGACCTAATTTTTCCCATCAGTCTTAACTATGCAAAGCTTACCTGAAAATAATGCCAGCAGAGGAAATGAACTTTCCTGAGTAATATAGAGAAAAGTCAACTCTCTATGGCTCTGAGGAGGAGTGAATCACCAACTCATGATATTGCTCTTCTGATTGCCTTTTGGCCTGTGGGCTCTCTGGACACTTCACTTTCTCAGCAAGGTTGCCTCCCAGAACTGTTTGATTCACTGGAGTGTGAGAGGTTTTATGTGCTAACCCTGATTGATGTTTAAAACCAAGGTAAGATTATTTTTCTAGAAATATGTGGTGAGCTTCTGGAGGATGAGTCTATTTGGAGACCTGACTGACTCACCTCTGCAATGCTCATTCATTCAGACATCTAGTCTCTCAAGTCCAAGCAGGAATCCTGGTGAAACAGGAAACAGGGTTGGGGGAAGGGAGTTTCAGTGACATACATCTTCTTGACTAGATGAGGGCCCTTTGAGATACATCTCCATGATGTAATGGGGTATGACTATTTAGAATTTGCATATACCTTCCCCAAATTCTCCAGAGGAAAAGCCATGGTCATCATTGTGTGTTTCAATTAAGCCCAGATCCTCAGCATTCCACGTTCTGAATTCCTAAAGCCCTCAAACTAATATGTTTCACATTGCTTGGCTAATTTACATACTGGAGTTGGGCTCTTGTTGTCTTGCTTTCAGAATGGGTAGCTTTGATTCTCTCCCTGGGGCAACAGGAAGACATGAGAAATGCATTTTCAGGGAAACAAATTATGATTATGAGCAAGAATTATCTTAGCACCATGATCCCTTGTCTCAGGACACTACCAAGGTCCCTGCCCCCTTGAACTTCATTCATAGGACTTATAAAACAGGTGTTCTATGCAGTAGTGGCAGTGTTACGTTTCAGAATATCATTCTGAATGTCCAATACCACCTCCTCCTAGAGGGGAAGTGCCCATCCATGTACCCAGCAGGACTAAGTTTCTTAGTGAGGAAAGGACAGGAGAAAGGTTGCTTCCTCATCCCATTTTTGGCAAAGGTTCAGAGACAGTGCCAAGCAAGGCAAGATACTCATATGGCCATAGATTCTAGAGAATAGTTTGGAGAGACCCAGATCCAAATCTTGCCTCTGACTTTTAATAAGAATGGATATTTCTAATGTAGTTTCACATGTGCTGTCTCTTTGGAGTCTCAGTTTTTGGTTCTTCTTTTGATATGGACTTCTTATTCCACCATGGTAAGGATGCATGGTAACGACAAATCTTTCGCTAACATAGATGAATAATGTCAGTTGCTCTATAAATTTTACATCCTTAGAGATTCAGTGACTTGTGTAAGGTCACACAGTGTATGTCCCAGGCAACACTTGAACTCATCATCTTCAGTCCAAGGCACTGATGTCATCCACTGGACCACACTGCCTTGTTCTGAACATGGACAAACCACTTGACCTCTGTGAGAATAATTTTTTTAATGTATAAAATGGGTATAATAGGTTGCCTACCCTGTGAGGTTACTATGTTCTTGTATTTTATAGAATGCAAGTTCCCTGAGGGCAGGGATTATTTCATTTTTGAATTTGTATACCAAATTCTGCACTTGGTAAAATGTGATTAAAAATTAGTTTTGAGCTATTCATTGTGGAAAGATGAGATAATGATTTCAAAACAAGTATTTTATAAACCCCAGATATTATTCCTATTCAGAAAACCTCAGCACTGTTCCATATGACAGAAGTTTGGAAGCCGGAATTGTTTGGAGGATTCTGAGGAACCTATAAAAGGTTCTCTACCTGTTGAAAGTTTGTTGTTGTTTAGTCTTTCGCAATTGTGTCCAATCCTTCCTGACCTCATTTAGGGTTTTCTTGGCAAAGACACTGGAATAGTTTGTCATTTCCTTCTCCAGCTCAAGATGAAGTGACTTACCCAGGGTCATGCAACTAGTAAATGTCCAAGATCAGATTATAACTCAGGCCTTTCTAATTCCAGCCCCAGCATTCTCTGCACTGTGACTTCTAGATGCTCCACCTGCCCCTTTTTAGGGATATGGGTAAACAGTTTCTGGATGACATGCATTCCACTATTTAGGTTTATTTCCAAAGAGGTTTTGGAGGCAGAGGATAAATCACATGCTAAATCAGTAATCTCCATTATCTATACACAAGTATTCCTCCCCCCAAAAAAGAAAAAAAAAAGGAATAAAAGGACAATTTTGACCCCACTGTGGGCAAGGGCAGGCTTTAATTGATAATTAATGAGTATCTTCAAAAGGACCCAGAGGGAAGACTATTGATATAGAATGAGAAGATAAGCGAGTCACATGGCAAGACTGAGAGGTACATGGACAAACTCATTGTACCTGGAGCCTTGGCAGTGTTAGCAGAAAGCACAGATAGTCCCACAAAGCTGTGGCAATGCCTGACAACAGTGAGAACAGCCCCAGCCCCCATCTTGCTCAGGGAAGCCCATCTGGCAGACTCATGGCAGGCCATGAGCAAGAACTAGGGGAGAAGGGTCGTGGATGAGAGTTTGTCGTCTGCATCACTGGATGGAGCTTG
This sequence comes from Pseudocheirus occidentalis, assembly GCA_028646575.1. NCBI lineage: Eukaryota > Metazoa > Chordata > Mammalia > Diprotodontia > Pseudocheiridae > Pseudocheirus > Pseudocheirus occidentalis. The sequence continues at coordinate 5,114 of JAQQSW010000792.1, forward strand.
GAAAACCAACTAGCTCCCAGATGCAGTAGGGAACTTTCAATTGGGGTTGCTATTCTTAAGCATATTCTGAAGTTCAAGACATACCAAATATATGCAAATTCCAATTCTTCTTTTACATGCTACCTTACAGCCATAGTCCAGACATCATACTTTGATTTTTCTATCAGAATGATCGGTTGGTCTTAACATTTTCTAATGGATGCTGCTTACAGCTTTTCCTGCCACTTTTAATAACCAGAATTCTGAGTCAAAAGAGACTTTGAGACATTGAGACCAAGGATTCTTATCCTTTTTTTCTGTGTCATGAATATTTTGGGTGACAATCTAGTCCAGCCTATGGATGTTATCTCAGAATCAAGTTTTGAAGTGCAGAAATTAAGATAAGATTATAAAGGAAACCAATTTTGCATTTGCATGTGTATACACACACACACTCATATCTGAATGTCTATTTGTTCCCTGGGTATATATATTGTCCCAGAACCATTTCCCCTTTCTCCAAAAATGGTACAGGTGGAGTGGCAAGGTGTCACAGTGGCTAGAGTGCTCGGACTGGAATCAGAAAGACCTGAGCTAAAGAAAACTCTTGCCTAGTAAAATCTCATTTCACAGGTAAATAAACTGAGCATCACAAAGATTCAGTGGTTTGCTTGGAGACACTCCAGGTCCAGAATCCAAGACCTTCAGGAATAGCCAGGCCTGTAGCCCAGGGCCCTTAGTCATCTTCTTGGCTCTGGAAATAATACCTTGGGCCCATTGAATACTGCAGGGGCTGCAGTCACAGCTACTGAAGACCCAGGCAAAAGAAGTTCTGGTTACCAGTTGTTGACCCTATCAGATAGTTCACCATAAGAAACTGATAGGAAATTATCAGTGAGAATGACATTACAGAAAAGACTTGACCATCTGCTTTTTGTTTATACCAAAAGTACTATGGGACCCTTCCATCTGACTGGCAGCTAAAACCTTCCAACTGGGTTGATTCCCCATTAGAAAGGGAATTCTTTGATTTCCTATTTCTATCACCAAGCCTCCACCCAAAAAAGCAGAGATGTCACCCTGCCAACAAACGGCCTGTGATTAAAGATATCTTTCTTGTGGTAACAACGTACACCTGTGGGAGTGAACTATAAAGAAAGTCGAGTACCACTTTCAAATTGTGGTCTTAGAGGAGACTTTTGAGAATCCTCTGAACATCAATGAGACCAAAGCAGTCAATACTTAAAGAAATGAATTCTGGATAGTCACTAAAAAGTCAAATACTGAAACTGAATTTTAAATACTCTGGCCACACAATAGAAGATGGGTCTCATGGGAAAAGACCATAATGTTAGGAAAGACAGGAGACAAAAGAAAAAGGAGATGGCATATGGTGAGATAGATAGATAGTGTCATGGAAGCAGTGAGTATGAGCTTGGACAGACTTTGGAGAGAGTGGAGGACAGAAGGGACTGGCATGCTGTGGTCTGTGGGGTCACAAAGAGTTATGACTGAATGATCAAACACAACAAAGCTGCTTGTAGTAAGCACTTTATAAATGTTTTATTCATTCATTTTTTTTTCATTTTTAATTATTTTTATGGGAGGGAAGGCAAAGCAATTGTGGTTAAGTGACTTGCCCAAGGTCACATATCTAGTAAGTGTGTCAAACATCTGAGGCTGGATTTCAACTCAGGGCCTCCTGACTCCAGAGACTCCATTTACTGTGCCATCTAGCCGCCCCTATCCATCCTTTGGTTAACAAATTAAATTGTGAGCTTCCTGAGAAAAGAGTATCAACTTTATTCATGGTAATACTTCTCACGGTGTCTATCACAAAATCCTCTATGTAGTGGGTGCTTGATCAGTATTTATAGAAAAAACGAATCCTGTTTTTGCCCAGCTTTGGCTTTTCCTCTGGGTACTAACTGCCTGCTTTTTTCCAGGGTCTGCTTACTTGCCACATTTTGCCAGATGCCTCTTGGTCCCATCAATGCCAATGACTTCTTCGTGATGTTCTCTAGTGGACCCTCACACATTCTGTTCACACATAAGGGTTTGCCAGTTATTTTGCCAAATAGACTGTGAGTTTCTTGAGGGCAGGGGTCCTGCTTTCCCCTATATTTTTCTCCTAGCACTTGACATACTGCTTTGCATACAGGAAGCACTAAATATTTGCTTGTTGATTTGACTGTATGTAACTAATGTACTGCCAAGGCATTTTTACCTTTCCAGAAGCCTTTGGCTTTTAGGGATAGACTATTCAATAACATGAAGTGTAGATTTAATTTATTCACAAATGGCATAAAGTATATAAAAATGCTTTTGACTTACCTAAGTATAATTTATAATTAAAAGAGAAACCAGTGTTACATTTTCCCCCAACCACACTGATATTTTACAATGCCCAGTAGACTTACACTCAATGAGATCATGTCTAATAAAGGGATTCAGAAACTTGGGGCATGGGAGATTTGTGTGGAGAGGCTCATTCAAATACTCAGTCCCATCCTTACTCAGGGACCACTAATTCCAATCTGATTCTGACCAAGAATCTCCTCTACAGCTACTCAGCACCATCGAGCCTCTTCTTGAGACACCCTTTCCATATGAGGGGCAGCCTTCAATGGTTGGGGAGGGGGTCATTCCATTTCACTCTGGCATTCCTAGAACCATCCTTTTTTAACCCAGTATAAACCTGAAATATCTCTCTTTGCATAATTTTGTAATAATGTTGAACATTATATTCATGTCCCAATCCTATTGGAAGGCCATCAGGCTAGTGGTCTGAGATCAGAACAGCTCAATTGCCCCTCCAACTCACAATTATGCTTTGGGCAGCTGCAGTCTACGAAGCCAACTAAATTTTTCCAGATTACTGACTCCATACCCCTCCCCTTCCTTCCTTTTTCCTTCCAGTCCTTTCTTCCTAGGCCTCATCTGGCTTCCACTAGCTCACTCCCATTCACCCAGCCCAGGAAAGCCTCTGCCCAGCTCATCTCACTTCTGCTCCCATTTCATTAATTGCTAATGGTTTTACATATCCATATAAACTTATATACACATATATTTATGTTTATGTGTATGTATGTAAATATGTATATATACATATGTGTATATATATATGAAATCAATTTACTTCTTTAGATAATGAGTATACATTACTATATGCACAAAACACAAATCTCCAGTACTTGTGAATTGGTAGCCCCTACCTATAATAAGCAATTGTGTGTGTGTGACTCTATATGTTGATGGAATTTGAATAATAGGCAGTCTTTATTATTTATTATATGTAGGGACTTTCGAGTTCAATCAGACATAATGGGGTGGAGGGAAGTATCATGTACACACCTAAGCATTTAGAAAACAAAACATTTTCAAGCCATAGACAAAAAAAAGAATCTAGTTTGTTGTGAGAGCACTATGGTGGATGTATCTGCTATGGGGGACGGCAGGGCATTTTAGAACTCTGAAGAAAACAGGGAATAAGAATTTGATTTGCACTCCCTCCTCTCTTAAACAGAATCTTTGGCAAATGAAAATGGGCATTTTAAAGAGACACATGGTCCAAGGCAGAATTTAGGGCTCAGAAGAGTAACAAGAAGAGGAGAAGAGCTTGGTGGCTTACCAAGGAAAGACTTAAATGGCTCAGGGCAGCTGCTTGGGTTAAGCCTAGCTCAGCACACTCTAATAGTTAGTTCAACTTCTGTCTTAATGTGTTGAAAAAAAGAAGCAGGGTTGCTAATCAAAGTCTGTTTGTTAGCAATTCGAATAAACCCAGATTTGGCCGTTTTGGAATATGCGCCAATGTGAGAGAAGCCTTAACCGCCAGCCCTCTCTCCCCTTTTCTTCTCTGTTTACAAGTGGACAAAATGTTGTGACTCTAATATTTTCCATAGTTCTGTCTCCTCTTGGTTGACAGCCCAGATATAAATATGGAAAGTGGGTTCATGGCTGATCTTCCATTTATGAAAAGTAGGACTGTGGCTGACCTTTCATTCACGAATGGAGTATCACTCAGGAGCTGGTTCCTATGAAAGGTGGAAAATACCATGGAATCTATTTGGAGACAAAAAAAGGATAAGAAAAAGAAAAGAAATTCTCAACTTTTAATTGGATAAAATCACAATGGATTTCTCCTCTCCCTTCTCCTGCCACTTCTCGCCCAGGCTGAGATGGCTCTGAGTCCAGTGCCCACTTTGGCCTTGACACTTCCATACAGAATGATATGCTTTACCCAGCCATATGGAGAATGTAGGTCCTTCCAATCCCCTCCCTTTATAATGTGTGATCTTTTCCAGTTGGATGTGGTATCTTTCTTTTCTGGAAGCATCTCTGCTTTCCTAATTGAAGGCTTTATCCTCATCATTAAATTTCTCCTCAAGAAGAGGCAATGTGGAGTGTTGGTACAGTCTCACACCTTTTTTATAGCCTAAAAGTCAGAGAAAAATGCTTTTTGAATTTTTTCAGTGTTTATGTAATCAGTACCTGTGTTGCCAAGGCTTATTTAAAACAGCTGGATGCCTGCTGTTTTCCTCCCCCTTTGTTGGAACTGCTTCCAGAACAGGTAGTCAAAAAACGGAAAGTCGGGACAGACCCAGGCATCTGGGCCTCCCTCAGGAAAACAGCTGTGGCAGCCCAGGAAGCCCTCACATTATCCCATCAGCCAAACTGTGGAGGCCCCTTGGGGCCAATTCTGGCATGACTGGTCAAGAAGGATACAGTTTATGACTTAGTACTTATGAGAGAGAGCATTCAGGCAGTCCCATCCCTGGCAGAACATTGAGAAAACTTCCCCAAGCTGGGAGCCACATGTGGGCCTCTGACCTTCCATAGTCCACAATGGGAAAGGGCCACCATTGTGAAGAATCTAGACAGCCCTTTGATATAAAATGAAAAAAACAAAGGCAAGTATTCTTTCCAAGACACCAATTTACACAAAATTCAATGTCCTATTTAAAATCAGAAAGGGAATTATAAAATATGTGGGCATCAGCTAGATAATTCACAAATGCCATGTGCATTCTGATGTATATGAGGCAAAAATAGAATCTTTGCTACATCATTTAATGGTCTTCCTATGTGTTCTAGACGGTAAAATGGATCTCAGTTCTTTGCTGTTATTCTTAGAATGAAGTATGGTACAAGAATGCCCAGTTCCAAATCATTTACCATTCCATGTAGAAAGTTGTTGGCTGTGTGAGAACAATAGGGCTGAGATTTATAGAAGAGGGGCATTCATGGACAAGTTTTTGCCATTAAAAGAATAACAAAAAATAATAGTGGCTTGAGGGGGGCCTAGATTATCTGACAGATCCATCTCCATTCTCTTTTTTAAAATCTTTCTTATGTAACACCAACTTAATCCACATTAAGATTAGACCAATGGCAATGATAGCAACATAGAGAAAACAGGCTAGAGTAACTCTATGTCAAACATAAAACTATGACCTTTTTTATACACTGTTAATTTTTAAAGTGTATAGTAAATTACATGAGGTCATAAGAAAGACACTGTGACTTGGTCCATTTCTGATCTTGTTGCATTTTCTTCTGTACATGAAATATTGCATATATATTACATATATAATGTATATTTGTTTTCCTTTCTCTTCCTTCCTCCCTCCCTCCCTCAGTCCCTTTCTTTCTTTCTTTCTTTCTTTCTTTCTTTCTTTCTTTCTTTCTTTCTTTCTTTCTTTCTTTCTTTCTT
>JAQQSW010000792.1:10905-28171 GCA_028646575.1 Pseudocheirus occidentalis
AATTGATGATAGGAAGGCTGGACAATATCATTTAACAGCAAATTTGTGTATTAAAAACAATGCGTCCTGCATTCTCCAAGGTCAATTCTTTCATATTTAAGCTATATATTGTACTCAAGCAAGACATGAAAGTATGATTCAGGCTTAGTGACCTGCTAGAATAGATGCCAGTTTTCCTTCCAGTCCATTTTCAAGAAGGTTGTGAGCATAATCAGCCACCATTTAGTGGGTTAGTGTTTTGTATAAAATGCTTTGATCTCACAGCTGCAAGGCTGGGGGAGGGAGGCGCAGAGAAGGAAAGGCTCATTGTCTTGAGCTGTTTGCTGTTGGCAAGTTCTGTTCCAGTTTTCAGGAAAAGTGAATGAAAAGCAAGTTTGAGACCAGCTAGGACGTAAACGGGCAGAGAAGCAGCAAGATATGAAGTAGATGTTGAGTTCATTCGTTTTTTAAATCAACTGATCATCCCCCTCTGGAAGAAGTTTGTAGAGAGCTCTCAATGGCCAGAGTTCAGTATCATTCTCAGTTTGGTTTCCTTTTTTCACTGAAATAACTTGGCCAACTCACGTTTTACTGCAAAAAAGGGAGAAGGTGGCACTCATTCAAGATGCCACATACTGATGGCCTGAGCTTCGGGGTTTTGCTCCCAGTTTCATAAAAATTAACACAGACAATTGTCTGTAATGTTTATCTGTGCCAATTCATTGCTTCTTTTTTTCTTTTTGTAAATATGTTCTTATATAAAAGTAGATAATACATAGGCCTGACCTGAGCTAGTTATGTTTGTTAGAACGTAATTCAGGCGAGTCATCCCTAAGGAAAATGATGGGGTGGGGACCTTGGAGTGAGTGAGTCTCTTGTCCAGGAATGGGCTGGCCTAGACACCCCTTCCCCATGGAGCACTTTCCTATTATCACCTACCTGGGATCTGCACTTTGTGGGTGACAGTTAAAGCTGAGGGACTTCATCTTCCCTAGCATGCCTTTGCATGCTAGGGGATGTTAGAGTTGGGAGGAGTATATGCTCTGTCTTCCCTTGTGTAATATTTCATTGCTTTTCTAGGTTAAAAAGAAATGAAGCATTTCAGAGAGCATAAAATCACTTTAAGAAAACTTTAATGAAATTTAGTATAGGGGACTCTATTTTAGTGAGATGGTTAGGTATCATGACAATATTTTTTAGAGAATTTTAATTGGCCATTTAGCAGGGTGGTCTAATGATACTTGTCCAATGACCCTTTCAGTACGAATGCTTCTATATCATAGATAATTAGTTTAAGGGCAGCTAGGTGGTGCAGGGAATAGAGCACCAGCCCTGGAGTCAGGAGGACCTGAGTTCAAATTTGGCCTCAGACAATTAACACAAAGCTAGCCGTGTGACCTTGGCCAAGTCACTTAAACCCAACTACCCTCCATAAAAGCAAAAAAAAAAAGATAATTAGTTTAACCTTGTATTATTTTTATATTGTACTTTATTAGGAAAAATCTGCATTTTTGAAAACTAGGGATTTTGGTAGATGGAAAAATATACAATCCATGTACAATTTTTCTAAGTTGTATCTTCCCACTAACGTCTTGATGGAAATCACATGTGCAGATTTGTATTTTGAAATGCAATTTTCTGCTATGAATATCATAGGAGCTCTGGGCATTCTGCTTATGTGTTGTTGACAAATTTCAAGTATAAGCTGCCACACCCAGGGAAAAATAACCATTTGAGGGAAAAGGAAGCATGGTTCTTTGCTGTGTGTGTGTGTGTGTGTGTGTGTGTGTGTGTTACAGGAGCCACAAATTTCCAGGAAAGTCTTTTGAATTGAGGATTTCTTATTTTGCAAGAGACAAGGGTAAGAAGTTTGTTTGAGAAGAAGTTAGTGCAACATAGAAAGCTTCATGTTATTCACCTTCATTTCTCTCCTTGGAAACCTCCATCTTGCAGTCATTTCTAGCAAGTTCCCATCCATTTGTCTGAGCTGACATGGTAGAAAGGCCAACCAAAGTTGACATTAGAAGAAGTACACAAACGTTGTCAGTAGCACCAGATCCAAGAATGGGAAAGCTGGAGAAAACCCTTAGCAATGTATCGTCTGTTTTCATGGTATGTTAATTGTGGTTTTGACAATTCCCAACAGATGGCTTTGCCGGCACAGTAGCTGGCTCATGCCAACTGTCTTGATGCGTTTTCTCTGAACCGGAGGTAAGTTTCTACTTAATACAACATATGTTCTGAGAGTCTTGAACAGACCCTGCTCTTCCTACCTCTATTTATAAGTTTCAAATGTGAGCAAGTATGACAGCTCGAACATGGTCTCTATGAACATAAGACACATTCCAGTGGTATTGCCGAAAGCCATTCTAGGATGGCCAAAACTTTCTTGTGCGGTTAAAACTTTTTTCAGGGCTAATAAATCATTACAGACAGTGAGAGACATTCAGCTCTGGGGAAGTGAAGAAAGGACTGCTACTGGAAGATCTGGCTAGGATTGTCAGAATGGAGCTCCCATCTCCTGTTCTTCATTTGTTCAAGGCCTTCAAGCTGCTTAGATGTGGAAAAAAAAGTTCAGAACATTATCTCCTGTTCTTACTTTCATCATTTTGATGAACGACTTTAGAATTCTTCTTTCTAATATGTAGTTGGCAGCTTTTATGGCCATTGCACATACAGGTTTGACATATTGGGCTTATGATTTGTTTTTGTTCTAGAAGTACTGAGTATAAACTTTTCTAGAAAAATGTGGGTTCAAGTCTCGTTTCATGCACAGAATGATTATGTGAATGGAGGAGTCAATTAACTTCTTGAATGCCTCAAGTAACTTTCTAAGATTGCCTCTTAGAAGGAAAATGAATATGAATTATGTCTATATACACATATACACATACATACACTAAAGCATGCACACATATATGCACAGAACACACTGCTTCTAATATAAGGTACAAAGAAGAAGCCTTCATACTATAACTATGTGAACTAAAAATAAGAAGTGAGAGTAGCAGGATCCTTTTCACTTATCAGCCTTCTTTTTCATCAGTACCTTTATTTCTGAATGCCATGGTTTAAGAAGGATATTAGGAAGTGTCAAGAGTAAGGCGATCAGAAGTGTGAAGGGCTTTAAGTTCATGTCACATGAAGAATGGTGAAAGGAAATGGTAGATTTAGCCTTGAAAAAGAGAAGAACAAAGGTGGAGGGAATGATAGCTGTGTGCATGTTTATGACCCCATTTTAATCAAATGAGATAATAAACTTATTATTAAATGCTTATTATAAGCTTATTATTAATAAGATGCAAAGAAACACATTGAGGTCTGATATAACTAAATCCCCCTAACAGTGAGAGCTGACCCAAAGAGCACTGCATTGCTACAAGAGGTCGTGAGATTTCCCTTCTCATAGTTCTTCAAGCTGAATAATGGTCAGGCATATTATGGTAGGAATTGCTTTGGTGCATGGGTTGGACCAGAGGGCCCCTGATTTCTCTTTCACTTCTCCAATTCCATGATTCTATCAAAATTGAGTGGGTATGTGTCAGGATTGAGGGACTGTTAATGGTCACCTTTTGTCCTGGCCTCTTTAGGATATCAAAAACTAGTGAACAAATCTCAAACACATGGATGGACCCCTGTTAGATAATTTATGAGAGCAAATGGACAAAAGTCACATGGGAAGAGAAGACATTGAAGGATTTCAGGGTACTCTTTTCCTGAGGACAGGATTTTCCCACCTGAGAAATCATAGATCTAACAGATTATGTGACTGTATGCCATATATATCATATTCCTCTTTTTCCCTATTTAGACAAAATACCTGGGGCTAGCTTCACTAGTAAATCAACATACAAATCTGTTTTGTTGTGCACCATCTTTGTTATATGACTTTCTTGGTTAACTGAAAGCTTTAATCTTTATTTCAGATAAAATTGCAATAATAATGATATAATTGATGGAAGACTTTGCTCAAAAAATGAATGTGCCCTTAAACACTGACATGTCAGGTTTGGTAGTAACTTGTATACTCCAGAGGGGTGAGGAAAATCAAGGCTTCTTGTATATCTTTCTAGATGAGAGAAGTGAATAGATTTTGTAGCAGAGTCAGTGTTTCTCTGGCCTCAGGGCTGGGTGTGTTCCAGAGTTCAATAGGCACCATGGACAGCAGAGAAAAAATGGTATCTGGGGTCAAAGGGCCATGAATCAAATTCTGTCCCTGGTATAGCCTAAGTGTCCTTGGAAAAATCAGTCCATTTCCTTGGACCTCATTTTTCTCTTCTGAAAGGCTGAAGGAATTGGATAAGATAGTCTCTGTTTTTCTATTAATTTCTGTAGAATTTTTCCCTGCCATCATGTGACTAAGAACTACTGGTAAAAGAAAAAAATAGAGATTAAATTAAAGAAATAGAGAACTATAGCAAATATTCATCCTTTAGATGTTATTTTAAGGAAACTAAGACATTATAAATAGATCAGAAATACAGTCTCTCAAAATTCTTAGTGCAGGCTTAAGCTGGGATCGAATGTATGTGTGTATATGCATGTTCATGTATTATACATGTATGTGTGTGTAATCTATGTGAGCTATATCCATATTTGTGACATTTACATATAGATATTGATATCCATAAGAGTATCTCTATATGATCTATTTATTAGCAATGTCTTTACTTCTAAGTGGCATCTGAGATTTGTGCTTTCAAGATGACTGGAAAATCCCTGTTGTGACCATGTGCTTTTTAGACTCTCCTAGGGAAGTAACCTCCTAATTCTAGGGATAAACATTGGCTGGTTCTAGTTTTCCTAATGGCTCCACAGCTGCACTCCTTTTTTTCTTTGGAGTATCTCAATTACATAACCAGCAACAGGAAACCATTTGGATAACAAGGATCCCATCTTTCTTTCATTATTTATCTGAATAACCAACGCTGGCATTGAAGTTCTGTGAATCTCACCCTCTGGGTTCCTTTCCCTACCTCCTTTGCAAAACATTTTTTTTATCAGGGGGAGTCACTAAAACATGGTATTTTGAGTGGACTTAATGGGTATTGGGAAGACTCCCTAGACAGATAATGACTGATACTTGCTGATCCCAAACACATCTGACTGAAAATGTCTTTAATAAGGCTAAGTTACAGATTGGACTCATTTTTCATTTGCCCCTCCGCCCCTCCAATGAGGTGACTGAATTTTTTCATGAAATAATCTCTATTTTTTTTCATTTTAGAAATGCTGTCAATATCAAAGAAGCTGCTATGAGATAGGAGCTCTCAGTTTGCTTGTTTTTTAAAAGTAGAATTTAACTTATCCTGCCAATCATTCAGGGATAGGGAAGAGAGATGATGGACAATGCCTCACCTATTCTGAATATGATTAGCACTTCAATATCCCCTACAGTGCATTTCACACTGAAAGTCCTTCAGATTTGATAAGAAGCAAAACAAGTGAAGTTATGCAGCACTAATGAAATCATTCACCTCCCTGCTTGATCCCTTAATGCCGTCCACATTCTAAGTGAGGCAGGGAGGTGTATATAATTTGGATACCACAGCCAACGGATAGAAAAGTCAATGAGAGGCTGCTTCTCAGGAAGGAATTTTCCCACATAAATATTTCAGAAAATAAATGAGAGCTTCAGAAGTCCGGGCTTAATGGTATTCTGTCAAAGGTTTGACTGAAGTTTTGAATAACCAGTGAGTTGACTGCAGTCTCATTCCACCTGTTCACCTCAGAGTGTCTTTATAAGGGTCTTCCATGCATGATGCCCCTAGCTAGCAATTATACCAATGCTGTATCCTGGAGACTTTTAATTTTTGATATCCAGGAGAATTAGTTTTAACTGAAACCCAGTGCCATCTGTGAGAGGTGACACTGAGTTCTCTTCTTTGGAACACTCAAGGACCTCATGATGTGACAAAAGATATCAAGTCTTTCTGTAGATTTAGATTCTTGGAAAGAGTGAGAATGAATAAGAGAAGAAAATTTAACTCGAGGGAAATTTACTTCTTTTTGAGCAGGCTGAAGGTTAAATAAATAAACATTTTTTTAAAAGGGAGAAGGCAAGACAATTGGGGTTAAGTGACTTGCCCAAGGTCACACAGCCAGTAAGTGTGTCAAGTGTCTGAGGCCATATTGGAAATTAGGTCCTCCTGACTCCAGAGCTGGTACTCTATTCACTGTACCACATAATTGTCCCAAGGCTGGAGGTTAAAATAAAAGAGGCCTGATTGGGACTTATTCACTTTTCTTCTTCCAGAGCAATCATAGTCTTATCAGATAAAATATGTACAGTGCTTCGGAAATTTTCAGGTGTCATATAAATATCATCATCATCACTGTTGCTATTCTGACTATGACTTAGAATTGGAACATTTTTGGTATCTGGACTTCCCCATAGAGAAAACTAGCCATAGGGATAAAACATCGAGCCTTAATCAGCTGCCTGGGGATCAAAACCTTCCAAGGGTCAACAAGCCAGTTTGGCTCTAAGGTAGAAGCTTGAGTTCAAGTCTTCCTGGCCCTGTGGCCAGTGCTCTATCCACTCTGCCAGGATTCACTTCAGCCACTTTGATATTAGTTATTATAGCTAACATATAGTTTCTATCACTAGAACATCATGTACAACAATTGCCCCACTTGATAATGAAAGTTCGAATTCAGTTCTCCCACCAAACTGGTGCTCAGAGTTCCCCAGTGTTCCTTCGAATCATTACCTGAACTCTCACTATCCTTACCATGGACTCTGGGAGCTGATGTGATGTACCTGGCTTGCTTAGGTTTCCTCAATCTACTTTCCCTATCCCTGTACATTTTCGGACATACCTTCACGACCTTTTCTGTATATAGAATAAGCATGGTATAGAGAAGACCAAAGTGGAGTGAGTCAAGAGCCCTGGGTTCAAGTCCAGGTGCATAACTTTGAGGGGTAATGATAGTGAAGCTATGATGACAACCAAAGATATTTTTCACATTTTCAGTAATAGGCTCAGAAAAGATCAGGGACTTAATGATCATTATTTGTTATGTTCTTATTTCACAGACACATGATCAGTCCCACCAAGGTAAAGTGAGTTGCCTAGCGTCAGAGTGATGGTGTCGGGAGTAAGATTTGAAGCCAGGTTCTCCAGCTCCACACTCTTCCCTTAGTACCACATTTATTTTTTAAAATTAATTAATTTATTTTTAGTTTTCAAGATTCAGTTCCTCAAGCTTTTAAGTGTTCAATTTTCTCCACCTCCCTCCTCTTTCACCCCCCCCCAAGATGGCATGCACTTTGATATAGGATCTACATATATATTCATATTAACCATATTTTCACATTTTTCATGTTGTAAAGAAGAATTATAACCAATAGGATGAACATCAAAAAGGAAGAAAACAGAGAAAGAGAGAGAGAAAGAGAGAGAGAGAGAGAGAGAGAGAGAGAGAGAGAGAGAGAGAGAGAGAGAGAGAGAGAGAGAGAGAGAAATGGTAATGAAATTTAAAGATCCCTTTGGTACTTAGCACCTAGTTCAAATTAAGCCTCTGTTAAAGAAACAGGAGGTATGAACTCCTATTCCTGATGTAACAGAAAGGGCTGAAAAGTGAGGAGCAACACTGTATATAAGGAAAATCCCCAGAGAGGGAGAGTTAGAACTTCTTGAGATAGGCTTTGTAGGGAAGAAGCAGCTGCTGCCAGGGAGGCTGAAGAGAAAAGGCTCAGGCTAAAGAGAATGATTTTGATTTTGAGAACCTGGGTGAAGTGATTTTGATTCTGGGAACCAGCTAGAGCTTCTGCTGTGGAGCTACCAGCTTTTCCTGGGAGCTGCCGTGGACTTCAAAGGACCAGCTGGAGCTGCCTAAGACTGTGGAAGAATGACTGTAATGCTGGTGTTTTGTGTCCCTTAAGATGTTCTACTCACCTAATTCAGCATCAGTTCATACAAGACTTTCCAAGTTTTTCTGAAGTACGCCTGTTCATCACTTCTTATAGCACAATTGTATTCCATTATATTCTTATACCATAACTTCAGTCATTCAGCAACTGATGGGCTTCCCCTCAATTTCCAATTATTAGCCACCATAAAAAGAGCTGCTATAAATATTTTTGTACTTGTGGGTCTTTTTCTCCTTTTATTATCTCTTCGGGAAACAGCCCTACAAGTGCTATTACTGGACCAAAGGAGATGCATATTTTTATAGCCATTGGGGCATAGTTTAAAATTTTTCTCCAAAATGGTTGGATCTATTCACGACTCTACCAACAGTGCATCAGTGTGCCTGTTTTCCCATATCTTCCCCAGCATGTATAATTATCCTTTTTTGTCATATTAGCTTATCTGATAGTTTTGATGTGGTACTTACAAGTTATTTTAAATTTCATTTCTCTAGTCAATAGTGATTTAGGACACTTTATGATATGAGTATAGATAGCTATACTTTCTTCCCCTGCAAACTGCCTATTTATATCTTTTGACCATTTATCAATTGGGGAATGACTTGTATTCTTATAAACATTTCTCAGTTCTGTATACATTTTAGAAACAAGGTCTTTAGGGGGTAGCTAGGTAGTGCAGTGAATAAAACACCGGCCCTGAAGTCAGGAGGACCTGAGTTCAAATCTGGCCTCAGACACTAAACACTTAATAGCAGTGTGACCTTGGGCAAGTTGCTTAACCCCGACTGCCCTATAAAAAGCAAAAAACAAAAACAAAAAACAAAACATTGAGGTCTTTAAAAGAGACACTGGTTATAAAAAATTCTTTCTCAGTTTTCTCCTTCCCTCCTAATCTTCATTGAATTGAATTTGTTTGTGCAAAACCTTTCCAATTCAACACAATCAAAATTATCCATTTTTCATTTCATAATGTTCTCTGTCTCTCATTTGGTCATAAATTCTTCTGTTTATCATAAATCTGACAGGTAAGCAATTCCTTGCTCTCCTATTTTGTTTATGGTATCAGCCTTTATATCTAACTTGTGCACCCATTTTAAACTTTATTTTAGTTCACTACGTGAGATATTGGTCTGTGCCCAGTTACCACAGTGTTTTCCAAGCAGCTTTTGTCAGACAATGAGCTTATACCTCAGAAGGTCTTTGGGTTTATTAGTAGTAGATTATTACTGTCATTGACTGCTGTGTCTTGTGTAACTAGCCTATTGCACTTATCTTTCACTTTGTTTCTTAGCCAATACCAAGAGGTTTTGATGATTAGTGATTTATAATACAATTTAAGACCTGGTATGGCTAGGTCAAATTCCCTGGCATTTCTTTTCCTTAATTCTCCTGATATTCTGAAACTTTTGATCTTCCAGGTGGATTTTGTTGTTATTTTTTCTAGATCTATGAAATAATTTTTGTTAGTTTGATTGGTATGGCACTGAATTAGTAAATTAAATTAGGTAGAATTGTAATTTTTATTACATTAGCTTGGCCTACCCATGAGCAACTGATGTTTTTTCAAATATTTTTATTTAAGTTTTCTTGAAAAGTGTGTCATAATTGTGTTCATATTATTCCTGGGTGTGTTTTGGCAAGTAGATTCGCAAATATTTTATAATGTCTACACTAACTTTAAGTGGAATTTGTCTATCTCTTGCTGTTGGGCCTCATTAATGATATATAGAAATACTGATGATTTGTGTGGGCTTATTTTATATCCTGCAACTTTGCTAAAGTTGTTTATTATTTGAAGGAGTCTTATAATTGATTTTCTAGTATTTTCTATGTATATTATATAATCCTCAAAGAATGATAGCTTAGTTTCTTCTTTGCCTATTTTGTTTCCTTTAATTTATTTTTCTTCTTTTATTACTAAAAGTAATACTTCTAGCACCATCTTGAAGAGCAGTAGTATTAATGGACATCCTTACTACACCTCCAGTCTTACTGGAAATGCATATAGCTTATCTCCATTACATGCAATGCTTGCTAAAACTATTAGATAGATACTACTTATTATTTTAAGGAAGACTCCATTTATCCCTATGTTCTTTAGTGTTATTAATAGGAATGAGTATTATATTTTGTCAAGAGCTTTTTCTGTATCCGTTGAAATAGTCTTGTGGTTTCTGTTAGGTTTGTTGTTGATATGGTCAATTACATTGATAGGTTTCCTAACATTGAACACTGGTTCAACATTCAACCTGCATTCTTGGTAAAAATCCCACTTTATCAAAGTGTATTATTCTCATAATAAGTTGTTGTAATCTGTTTTGCTAATATTTTATTTTTTGGCATCTATATTCATTAGGAAAATTGGTCTACAATTTTCTTTACCTCTTTTGACTCTTCCTGGTTTAGGTATCAACACCATATTTTATGATAAAAAGAATTTGGTAGCATTCCTTCTTCACCAGTTTTCCTAAATAGTCTGTATAGTATTGTGATTTATTGTTCTTTAAATGTTTGATAGAATTCAATTTTAAATTCGTCTGGTCCTGGAGATTTTTCCTACGGAGTTCATTGATGACTTATACAATTTCTTTTTCTGAAATGGGGTTATTTAAATATTTTAGTTCCTCTTTTGTTGATGTAGACAATTTAGATTTTTGTAAATATTCTACCTTTTATAAGATTGTCAAATATATAGTCATGTAATTTGGCAAAAAAAAATCCTAACTATTGTTTTAATTCCCTCTTCATTGGTAATGAATTCACTCTTTGCATTTTTGATAATGGTAATTTAGTTTTCTTCCTTTTTAAGTCAAATTAGAGGTTTATTAGTTTTGTTGTTTTTTCATAAAAGCAGCTCTTAGTTTTATTCATTATTTCAATTGTTTTCTTAATTTCAATTTTATTAATCTGCCTTTTGGTTTTCAGCATTTCTAATTTAGTATTTAATTGGGGATTTTTAATTTGTTATTTTTCTTGCTGTTTTAGTTACATGTATGATGTCCTCTTTCTCTATTTTATTGATATAAGCATTTAGAGATACAAAACTTCCCCTAGGAACTACTTTCACAACATCCCATAATTCTTGGTATGTCATCTCATTATTATTATTCTCTTGGATGAAGTAAGTGCTTTTTTCTATGATTTGTTGTTTGACCCACTTGTTCTTTAGGATTAGATTATTTTGTTTCCAAAAAATTTTAGTATAAATTTTTCATGACTATTCCATATAATTTTATTCCATCATTATATAAAAATGATGCATTTAATATCTCTGCCTTTTTTGCATCGAATTGTGAGGTTTTTATGTTCTACTACATGGTCAGTATTTGTTTAGATGCCAAGTACCACATTACAAGGCTTTCAGTATGCTATATGTGTTATGTTTTATGACCTACTCATGTCATTTAATATCCATAAGACTCAGTTTCCTAACTTGTAAAAATATAATATTCATTCACAACTCCACCAAGAGCATATTAGTATCCTAGTTTTCCAACATGCCTCCTCAACATTTCCATTTTTTATAATATTTGTCAATCTGATAGGGATGAGGTGGTTGTTTTAATTTTCAATGGAATAGAACTGTAATGTCTAGTATTTGAACAGACCTGTAATTCCCACTTTGTAGACCATGACAACCATCATATTCATCATATTTTAGGTTATTCATATCTAACTTTGAATTTTCTCTTTTAAAATTACTTTTATTTAAATTTGTGAGTTCTAAATTCTATTCCTCCTCTCTCCACCCCCACCTTAAGATGGTAGGCAATCAGATATAGGTTATGCATGTGCAATTATGTAAAACATTTTAATACTAGTCATTTTGTACAAGAAGACTCTAATATAAGAAAATGAAAGTAAGTGAAATATGCCATGCTTCAGTTTGGATTCAAACAATATCCATTTTTTTCTCTCAAGGTGGAGCATATGATTTATCATTAGTCTTTAGGGATTATTGTGGATCATTGTATTGCTTAGAATAGTTAAATTATTCACAATTCTTCATCAAATAATATTGCTCTTACTGTGTACAGTGTTCTGGTTTTTTCCACAAAACTATACATCAGCTCACATAAGTATTTTCAAGTTTTTTTCTAAAATCATCTTGTTTGTCATTTCTTATAGCACACTGATATTTCATTATAATCATATACTACATGTTGTTATCAATTTTCCCAATTTATGAGCATCCCTTTGATTTCCAGTTCTTAGTCACCACAAGAAGAGCTAGTAAAAATATTTTTTTTACAAATAGGGGCTCCTCCTTTTTTCATCCCTTTGAGATAGAGACCTAGCATTGTTATTGTGGGATCAAAGGACATGTACCATCTTTATTGTCCTTCAGACATATTTCTAAATTGTATCCAGAATAGTTGGATTCATTCACAACTCCACCAAGAGTTTATTAGTTTCCTAGTTTTCCCACATGCCCTCCAGCACTCAACATTTTCATTATTTATAATATCTGTCAATCTGATAGGAATGAGGTGGTTGTTTTAATTTTCTTTTCTCTAATCAGTGGTGACTTAGAACATTTTTTTTCATA
This sequence comes from Pseudocheirus occidentalis, assembly GCA_028646575.1. Lineage (NCBI taxonomy): Eukaryota > Metazoa > Chordata > Mammalia > Diprotodontia > Pseudocheiridae > Pseudocheirus > Pseudocheirus occidentalis. The sequence goes on from JAQQSW010000792.1 coordinate 23,310, forward strand.
TGACTATAGATAGCTTTGATTTCCTTTCCTGAAAAGGGTCTGTTAATATCCTTTGACCACTTATCAATTGGTGAATGACTTGCATTTTCATAAGATAGATGATAGATAGATAGATAGATGGATAGATAGATAGATAGACAGACAGACAGACGGACTGACAGACAGACAGATAGAGATAGATAGATAGATAGATAGATAGATAGATAGATAGATAGATAGAGGATAGATAGATAGAGGATAGATAGATAGATAGATAGATAGATAGAGGATAGATAGATGATAGATAGATAGACATAGACAGACAGAAGACAGATAGATAGATAGATAGATAGATAGATAGATAGATAGATAGAAGATAGGTAGATAGATCTTTCTTTTCTTTATATATCCCACAAAAAGACAGAAAGATCAATTCTATCAAATATAATTGTTGAAGGTGTGAAATACTTTGGAGGACTCCTACCAAGACACACATAGAAGTTACATGAAAGCAATGTGAAATAACTTTTTACAGATTTCAAGGCAGACCTATAGAACTAGAGAGATCAGGACAGTTGGTCCATGGCAATGGACACTCCTAAGGATAATCTTCTGTACATTAACTTATTTATTCAGTAGCTTTCCAATCACACTCCTAAATGTTACTCTATAGAGCTAAGGATGAAAAAAAATATCACCTAGAAAAGCAAAAGATCAATAACTTCAAGGGGAATAATGGACAAAAAAGAATTAAAAAAAAAGAATTGGGAAGGCCAGGTGGCAATCTCTGCTACACAGTAATAATCATCAGATTCATTTACCTCTTCTTAAAGAAACACATAAAAGCTGATGGATGAGAGGAGCAAGGAAGAAAAATCTTTTCTAACTCTGTAAATAGAGAACGTTCTTATATGAAGAAGACATAGAAAGGGATTGTACAATTTTGATGACATTAAATTTCTATGTAACTTTTCATAAATTAATTTAATGAAGCTAAAATTAAAACTGAAAGTAAGTGCAAAAAAATCTGTGCAGCAATAGAAAAGTCTGTTATTTTAGATATATAGGGATATGTTCCATTTTTTAAAGAACAAGAACCATTCTTCAAAAGATAAATGGTGAAAGGATCTAGATACCCATCAAAAGATGAAAACAAGTTACCTATAACTAATATAAAATTTTTAAATGCTCTACATATCTAATAATTTATTAAAATCACTTTGAATTTCCATCTGTCATATTAGCAAAGGTGTCAAAAATATCAGTTATGGGAAGACATGTGGGAAAACACACATTAATGCATTGCTGGTGAAGCTGTGAATTGTTTCAATCATTCTGAAAACATCTTGGAACTATGCACAAAATAACTAAATTGTGTGTACTCTTTAACAAACTGGTGCCACTTCTTGGATTATAGAACCAGTGCTATTAAGAAAAAAAAGACAAACATCCATATATGCAAAAAATACATAACAGTACTTTTGCTTATAGAAAAAGAAGAAAACAAATAGGTTCCTATCAGATGAGATGTGAATAAAGAAATTAAGATATATGGATATTACTGTACCATGAGAAATGAGGATGAAAGGGTTGCATTCTGGGGGACTTGAAAAGAGTTATATTAACTGATGATGCCAGCAAAGTGATCGGAACCAAGAGCATATATGATGCAACAATGGCAATATTTTTTAAATGACAAATTTAAGAATTCAGGTCACAATTCCAGAGTAATGATGATGAACCATGCACCCCTCCTCTTGACAGAGAAATGTTGAACCTGAAGGGCAAGAGGAAACAGATTTGGGGGGTATAGAGAATGTCTGGTTTTGAGGTATGTTTGGCCATGATAACTCACTATGGGGGAGAGCTCTGTTTGGTGAAGGTGGGGCTGAAGAGAATTTGATTTTTTAAAAAGTGTCAGGAAATTACATAGTAGAGATCAGTAGTGAGAGGGAAACTCAAACAAGCAAAAGAACTGGCACTCTGGTTTGAGTGTAGGCTTTCAAAAACCAGTTACTGATCCAACAAATCAGACTCCTTCCCTTCCCTTTGCTTCCCTTTCCTTTTTTAAAATGGGAATTTCTATGTTTGTTTATATTTATTAGAGTTAGACCTTTTTAATTCAGAAAGGGGGAAATGTCATAGTCTTAGTAACCATTAGCTACTGGACCTACAGCACAGAAAGAAGGTGACCAGCCTGTGCCATCAAGCAGACTAGGTTTCCACCTTTTACAAATCCTGCCACTTTGTACTCTTCCAGTAAGAATACCCATCTTTCCCACTATAACAAACCATTGACTGGGTAACTATTGGCCATTCCATTCCCAAAGGCTACCCCATTGGGGTAATATATTTTGAAACGGATGAGGAAGTACTTTCTTTAGTATCAGCGCAACAAAGAAAATCCTTTACGCCATCACTGGGGAATCACATTCATAGAGAAGAAAATGAAAACCAGTTTTGGAAGCATTGTAGTTTTTTTTTCTTTTTCCTTCATGAGTACCACAAGAGACATTTTATGTTATGCTTATTTGACTCCTGATACAACATTACTGTTGAAGTCCTTCTAGTAATTTTTCATATTGTATGTATTATAAACTGGAAAGAATGTAGGGAATTGAATGAAGCAATCAGACTGGTTAATGTTTGGGATATTAGTTCTCTAGAATGGCCCAGAAGGATCATTTGAAACTAAACCACCCACACATAAAATCCAAATGGCAATGTTTGGAAGTTATTACTTTTCCCCCCTCATTTTCCCTCCTATTGGAGCCAAAAGCCCTTCAGTATAGGGCCCTTCCTGTAGATTAATGACTGGCCTTGGGTAATGGCCCTTGGCTCTATCTCAGCATCTCGGCATCTCCTCAAGAATGATTCTGTCTATCCATCCCTATTGCTTAAATGTGCTTCCTCTGTAAATAGGTTTTTATAGATCTTCCAGGAATAGTGACATTCTTCCTGGGGATGGGGGATGAGAAAGGAAGTTGGAATAATACAAGAAGATAAGTGATCTTCATGTATTCACTGCTGACTATGCCAACCTCCCTGCCCATCAAGCTCCTCTTGTCCTGAATGATGCACCAATGCACACAAAAGTGGGGAAAGACTTAGGATATTTTGCCATTTTGTGGACAGGTGAGATAAAAGGGCATAGTAGGCTGAAGTGAGAGCCAAATTGCTTAAAAACAAACCAAAATGGTGGTGGGGGATGCTGGTGGGACATGCCTGGCACCTGCTCTAAAGCTTCATTTGTGGTTTGAGGGCCTTAGAGATCTAGAAAGAGAATATCATAGGATTAGTAAGCTCTCTGCTGGGAAGCTCGATGAAGCCCTCCTTTCCAGAACCTGGCATTCAAGGTGTGTGTCTGTGTGTGTCTGTGTGTGTGTGTGCGCGTGCATGCGCACCTAAATGTGGGTGCTTGTGTGTGTGCATGCATGTGTGTGTATGTGGGTGCAAATAGGTGAGGAAGGGGAGATGGGCTGCTCATCAGGAAAAGTTGTTTCATGGACAGTTTTTCTATGTTGTTTCACACATCACACTTTGAAGGCAAAACTTTGGAAGAGATGGAACAGCCAAGGCTGTGTGGACTTAGAGTACTATCTTTTTTCTTCAAGAATATAACATTTTCATATGTAAATGCAATTTTAAACCTGTGAAGGCCAAGACACCATAACTTGGGTGGCTGCTGATCACGGTAATCCCCTAATTTGGTTTCCTTGCCTCCAGACTCTCCCCTTTCCAATTTAGGTTTTGCAGAGTTATCAAATTGGCATTTTTATAGATTGGCTCGGCTATGACTGTGACAACACCTACCTCAGAAATCCTTTTAGTTCCTTATGATTTTGAGGACAACATGCAAATATGACATTTAAATATCCTTCAAAATGTGGCTGCAGTCCTTTTTTCTAGGCTGATTTTACATGGCATCTCTTCCTTCCAACTTCATCCCCTAGCATGCACTCCAAGCTGTAGCCAAACTGAGTTGCTTCCTCCTCCCTATACATGACATTCCATTTCCAGCTTCCTTGTCTTTTTTAAGGAATCCTGTCACACCAAACTCACTGTTCTTGGATCATACTCATTCATCACCACAGCCTCTGAATGTCCCCCAGATGCTACGCTCTCCACGAGGTTTCTTTGATGGCTTCTGTATCATCAATGGCTAGTACTTTTTTCCTTCCTGAAAAATGCTTTGTATCTACTCTGTAGAAAGACAGCACCAAAGGCAGGAAGACCTTCATTCAGGTATTCAGGTCCCAACTCAGACACCTTTGAACCCAGGCAAGACATGGCACATCTTATTATGTATGGACAGGGATGTCCAGTAGGGGCTGGGACCTTCCTGAGGGCAGCCCCACCCAGACTAATTGTGAGTAGGATATATTTAACTAACTCTAAGAATCCAATAAAATACTGATAAAATGTCTTTCCCCCCCTTTTAAATAGTAGGTTTTTTTTTCCCGATTACATATAAAGACAATTTTTAACATTTAGTTTTCCTAAAATTTTGAGTTCCAGGTTTTCTCCTTCTCTCCCCTCATTCTTCCCTAAGACAGTAAGCAAAGGGATATTACATTTTAAAGCAACATCATGTTGCTCTCAGGGAGTTGTAGCTGCAGTTCAGTGGACCCAGATTCAATTTTAGTTTACACTATGGCTGTAGGCTACTTTCTAAGACTATTAGGTGTAGGAAAGGTAGCAACCTACCTTAGGAGAGGAAGCTTCCTCTATTGGGAATTAACTACATCAGGGAAATAACAAATCTATTCCTATCTCTAGAGAGAGAGCTGACACCTTTACCTCTTTCTTCTCTCCCTCTCCCTCTGCCCCTGTGTCTCTCTCTCTCTCTCTCTCTCTCTCTCTCTCTCTCTCTCTCTCTCTCT
>JAQQSW010000793.1:0-28156 GCA_028646575.1 Pseudocheirus occidentalis
TTTGCAAAGCAATTAATCTTCTGATGATTAAGTTATATCCTGTTTACCTATACATCTGTATAACCCACATCATTATCCTTAGAAACTGATGTTATAGTTCACTTAATTATCATCTTTCAATATAATAAATTCTTTATTACCCTAAAAAGTATATCTTACCTCCATTTTGGTAAAACTAATTTCTCACTTTTTTCCAAATAAATTAAAATAAAATTTAAAATTTATTAATAAATACTTTATGTTCATAATTATTAATAATCATTTTGCTTCTGTGAATATGAAGATAAAATAACAAATATTTAAAGGGAATTTAGCTATTACCTGGTCTAATTTCCTCATTCTGAGGTGAACAAATAGAAATCCAAAGATATTGAAGGACTTGTTCAAAATAACATAGGTAGTAAGGAGTTGAAAAGAGAATCAACCTAATATGTCATTGGAAAACAATGGCATAGTTCTAAAGGACATATACATTTGAATTTCATTTAATTGACATGGCACTAGTAATTCTTCATATTCATTTAACTAATGGGAATGCCTGGTGCTTTTTCCATTTATTTTATGGAAAACACATAATGATCTTTTCTAGGAAAGTTTCTGAAAAATACAAAGTGGTATTGTATTCAGTTTGTAAGCAGGTGGCTTCAGGCTACCCAGCTGTAAAATAAATGATATATAGCAGATGCATACATTATAAACCTGTTTATTGGTCCTTGTTTGGGGAATTTGTAAAAAAAAAAAGAAATCCCATACAAACCCTTTAACTAGAAATATACTACCAAACAATAAAAAAGTTTTTCTCATGTTACTCATCCTAGCACTTACCATATCCTTAAAATTCAGTTTTATCCCTTGATCCTTCATCACTCCTGTGCTCACATGCACATAGTCACAGACATACTCATGTAATCACACACACACACACACATGTACACATGCAAGTAAAGAAGCAGGAAAAAATCATAAACAATCAGTAGCTAATAATTCACCTGACTTGGTGCTGAAGGTTAATAGGGGGCAGACCACATAAATCACAGTGGGTCAAGATAATAAGTCACTAAGTAGAAATTCTTACCAGACAATTTCTAGTTCTTTCCCCACCCCCAGCCACCTACTGAGTTACAGGGAAGGCAGAGATCCTAATCCCACACCATCTTCAGTCCCATTTGCCTTATTAGAGTCCAAGGATCAGCAACAGTTTCCACATTTATATGATAATAAGAATGCTGGATGTAATGGCAAAATGCCTGGATCTATTCAAATTTGACTTGTTACTTATGTGAATTTGAATAAATTTTTGACTAAACTGAGCCATGGTTTCCCTCCAAATAAAATGAAGACAATGATGTCTAGAGTTCTTGAAAATGAAAATGATAAGGATCCTTCTTCCCTAACAATCTACCATCCTGTAGTGTTTCAAGATTTTTGTATGGAGAAAGAGAACAAGTTTGTACAATAGGGATGCTGAAGAGAGAAGCTGGTACCAAGCAATAAAGATTTAAGGGATGTGTGACTTATTAAAGTGGAGGAGAGGTAAGATAATGCAGAAAGGGGAGTAGAACAAATATAGATAGCAACTGATCATAGATTGATAACCTAAATTGCTCAAAGATTGAGAGTAAAGGGGAATGGAGAAGCCTCCTTATATTTAAACCACTGGTTGGTGGGCATGCACCTCATTGATCTTTCATTCCATCACTAAGTCTTAGAATTCTAGATTTATATTATACCATTTCATTTCAAGGTCTGTTTTAAGAAACAGATATAGCAATGGAGGGCACAATCTTGTACCAATATAAAAATTTATGTGACAAATATGATGTGAGATTGAAACTGAAATATCATAAAACCATACGATATGTGTCTTGGACTTTCAGCCTTTGCATGAATCCCACTTCACCAAAACTATTACATTGTCAGTGAAAATAACTCTCCATTCTCAGAGTTGTTTGGGCTCTTAAATGTTTAAGTGACTTATTCAGGGTAATAGAAATACTATGTGTCAGAAGCCATATCTGAATTCAGATCTTCCTGAACCTAAGTTTGGCTCTCCTATTTATTTTGCCTCTGGGTTTATAAATATACAAATATATACACATATATGGATGTGCATGCACATATACTACTTACACACATGTATGTAAATACATATATAAATACAAATATGTGTGTGAATTTAGATAAGTATAGGTATACATATCTCTTTCTATCCATCAATATGTTAAAATTCAATGTGTCCAAAATTCTTAGTTTAAAGTAATTTAATTATTTTTTAAACTTTAAAATATAATAAGACTTTTGAACCACCTTGTATATATGGGTAGATGGAATGATGGATGGATGGACAGACAGACAGGCACAGACAGACAGGCAGATAGATAGCTAGATGACAACATAAACATATGCAACATATATGTATGATACATTTTGGGGTTCTTATTTTCTAATGAATATACATGTTCTTAGCATAATTTGCCTTAGTGCATATTTGTGCATATTGCAATTTCTCCCAAGTAGAATCAAAGGACACCCAATCTAGTTAGACATAAGGATTATTAAATAAGTACTCATAATGTATGTCACTAACTGTAGAGATACAAAAACATTCAAATAATAAAGTCCTTGTCCTAAGAAAGAAGGTATGTATGGGTAGGGAATAAGGGAGATCTGCCAGTGAGGAGGTGAAGCCCAGAGAGTGAGACAAAATGGGAGTAGAGTGAGCCTTGTGAAATGGTAGTGATTGATGAATCTACAGGCCAATACCAATGGCAGAAATATTTTCAGGGAAGAGCAGTAATGTTAGGCAGGGGATAAGTACTTTAGTGAATTAACAAAAGGTAATTTACTTAGCTGTAACATAAGAATATTCAGCAGGGATATGCCTTGAGGTGACCTAAATTTGATAAAGCTAAGCAAAAATCTCTTCTTAGCTGGATGAAACATAGAACACCACCTCTTTAAACATCACGATTCTGTCCCTTCTGATGAATATCAGAAAAAAAACCTAGATGAAAGCAATATATCCATTTCTGAAGAAGATTAGAACTCCACTCTGTGACCCTATATGTCCTGGATGTGGTGGGCCCAAAGTAGTAGAGCCTTTTATTTAACATTTCTATAATCATAAGAGCATTCACTACATCTATTCCTTCTTTAGATTAAACAAGAATGCCTAGGATCCTTTCTGGTTACAACTAGAATGCTTATGAAGAGTTGTTGGATAAATGTGGCCTCAATAGCAATGGGCAGAACTACTGACATAGTCTATATTAGAGAAGGAAAGTAATGACAAAGCCACCAGGAATACCAAAATAGAGAAGCAGTGTAGGAAAAATGCCTAACACTGTAGAATGAGATGAAAAGCAGCAGATTCAGGTCTGAGGTATTATTGACCTGTTGTTATTGTTGGGGAGAGTGAAACAAATATTATAAATGAGACTACAGTGTTCCAAAATGAGAGATTTTTACAGTGTCTTTATTGGCTGGAGCTCTGAGTACTTTCCAGTGGTTACCACTGGACTGATCAATGAAATTTATTTTCCAGGATACTATGCAAAAGTACAAATACAAAGAAGTATGATAAATCCTAATGAGGAAATCTGGGTTTTCAATGCTATAGTTTTCTATAGCAAAAGCATTTCACATCTTTGTAACCAGTAAATTAGCAGGTGGTCATGCTTGTTTGAAAAAAAAAGTTTCCTCCATTTAATAGCTCATACATTTAGGTAGCCAAGCTAAAATAACTTTGTACACAGAATTCTGATTAAAATCCTTAAATCATTTCTGCTCCAACAGGCTTGATAACTAGTTTTGCAATTTAGTGTCTGTCTTGGTTATGTTCCCAGCAGGTTATTAACAATTAATTAGCAATACTTCTCAAATGCTATCAGTGCAATTCTACTAATTGCAGGGCAAGAAAATGGAATTTCCCTTTGTAAATAAATTGCTATCATGACAATTTGTTTAAGATAAGTCACTATATATTTTAGCTATATTTTTGTTGTTGTAACTTAGATTTATAACCAGGAGGCATAAATAGTATTTATGAGCCCTGAATGAAGCCATTTAAATGCTATATGATAGATATTAGATACTAGTACATCTCTTTTGACCATACCTCCTCATTCTTTCCCTGTCTTATATTTTTCCCCACAGCAATATGCCCATTAACTGAGTTCCTGATTTGTAGGTGAAGCTTTGCTGGAGTTCAGTGCAGATTAGCAATTATAAGTGCAAAGTGAGCCTCAAAATTTGGACTACTTTCAAAAACATTAACATTGTTAAAGAAATATATTCTGTCAATGTTGTAAGAAGTAAAATTTACAATTTTGCTAAATTGTAATTTTCTATCTTTATTTTTCAACATCTCCTTTTGTTATTGCAATGCCACTGTTTTATTGCCACCTTAACTAGGGAATTGAAATGGTAAGAATCAGAAAGTCGACCACCCAGAAGAAGAAATCTTCTATAGAGGCAATCCTATAAAAACAAAAAAAAACCCAACCCAAACCCAACAAAACCTTCAAGCATACATCTGCCTTTGAAATGATGATGGTGGGGTGACCCAAATAAAGACAGGGTGTTTTTAAAGTCATCTACAAACATTTATCTTCATGTGAGGCATTAATCTAATTACCTGTTTTTAAATCTTCTTTTATCAATGACAAAAGAATGTTTTGCTCCTAGTAGACACTTTTAAAATTTTTGGTTAATTGGATGAAATTATTTCTATCTTGACATAAACCTAGAGAAGAGTTTATTAATAATTATTTGTATCTAAAATGCATTTTTCAATCTGGTAAACCTATGAATGCTTTCTCAAAATACTCTTTTAAATTACTGAAGAAAACGCTAAATTACTTTTTAAATATTTTTATTTCATTTAATATTGTCCAATCACACATAGAAATTAATAATTTTTAAACTTTTGAGTTCCAAATTATTTCCCCCTCTCTCTCTTTTCTCTTTAATTCCTTGAGAAGGCCAGCACTTTAATATTAATTATACACATGAAGTCTTTCACAATATATGTCCATATTAGCCATGTTGCAAAAGAAAAGACAAACAAAAAAAATAAGGGAAAGGGATAAAAAAAAACCTATGCTCTAATCTGCATTCAGAGTTCATCAGTTCTCTTTCTGAAGTTATATAGCATTTTTGATCATTGGTCCTTTGTAATTGTCTTGGATTATTGTCTATCAAAGTCTTTCACAGTAGAATACCTTTATAATATTGTTGTTGTTGTGCACAATGATCTCCCAGTACCTCTACCTTCACTTTACATCAGTTTTTATGGGATATTTATTAGTTTGTTTTTATGAAAGCATTCTTTTCCCCATTTCTTATACTACAACAATACTCAATCATAATCGTATGTCACAATTTGTTCATTCCTTCCCAGTTAATGGGTATCCCTTTGATTTCCAATTCTTTGACACCACAAAAGAGTTGCTATAAATATATTTTTAAATGAATACTTCCTTTTCTATTTTTTTTTACCTTCTGGGGATACAGGTTTACTAGTGGTATTACTGGGTCAAGGGTTATGCACAGAATTATAGCCCTTTGAGCATAATCCAGAATGGTTGGACTAGTTAGCAACTTTACCACAATACATTAGTCTCCCAATCTTGACACAATCCCTCCAGCATTTTCCTTTTCCTTTTGTATCATATTACCCATACTGATTAGTGTGAGGTGGTACCTCTGAATTGTTTTAATTTGCATTTCCTTAATCAGATGTGATAGTAATGGCAAGAAAAGAAGTGCTTAACACTGTTTCAGCTATTCAATTATTTAACACATTGTTGCAGTTCAACTTTTTTTTTAGCCTTACCCATAATCATATCCAGTCTTTGTTAAGAAACAGAACTTGTGAGGTGGAACCAAGATGGTGGCACTGAAGCAGGAAGTTTTCTGAGGTCCTCCATGAATTCCATCACTAACCTATAAAAAGTTAATCTGAATGGATTTTAGAGTGACAGAATCCATTGAGAGATGGAGTGTGGCAGATTCACAAGCCAGGAAAACACTCATGTAGATCTGGGCAGAGGGAGCATGGAGTAAGTGGAGGCTGCACCAGCACGGACCAGGGGGAAGAGCACAGCAGACTGAGAGCAAGCCCCAGCCAGAGGACCCACCCAACTCAAGGGTGATTTGCAGACATCTCACCACCAGATGGGATTTTCGATCAGAGCTGGGTAAGAGAAAGCACAGGGCCCAAGGCAGCAGCTTCTCCTAGCACTGTCAGATTGCAGTCTAGATGTCTAAAAATCACCTACCTGAACTTCTGGGAGCCATGATGCCAGAGTAAACCTTAGCAGCTCTAATCCCCCTCCCTGACTCTGAAAAAGCAGCAACTAAAGCCCTATCAGTGTAAAATCCTAAAACAGTGTATACAGATTCAGGACTGGGAGTCTTAGAGGAAGGGTATGACTGAAGCTGTGCTGAGCCTGAAGTAAAAGGTGGGTGGCCTCCCAACAATCCCCACCACAGCTGATCAGTGAGAGATTCCCAAGCCCAGGGTGGGTAGAGCCAGCAAGCACTAATAACAGAAGGCCAAGTGTGCCTTAGCACCATCAGGGAAATCTACAGACATCAGCACTGCTGGCCACCAGATGTTGAGCCTGCCTGAGTTGTAGCCCAGGGGCACAGAACCAGAAACCTGATGGAGACAGACCAACCCACCCACACATGTTACTCAGTGAGGCTCAGGGTAACCCAGAGGAAACACTGGCCTTAGATTCAATCTAGACACCCAGAGACTACAGCACACAAAGTCAACAACCAAATCCCTAGCTACCAGCCAGAGAAGCAGAAATCCACTCTAAAAATTCAGGACATAGGCAATCACAATAAGCAAGAAGGAAACTGTGAAATCAAGAATGATACAATCATATTATAGTCTGCAAGAACAATCAAATTCAGAGGACAACATAGACTCTATACTCACACCTGAGACAACATAAGGAAATGTGAATTGGTTTCTAGTACAAAAAGCATTTTTGGAGGAGCTCAAGAAAAATTTTAAAAGCCAAATTAGAAAGGGAGAAGATAATTTTAAATCTACATTGACCAAATTGGAAAAAAAAATTCACTGAAGAAATCAAATACTTTAAAAGTAAAATTTGTGAACTGAGATAGGAAGTTCAAATTTAACTGGAGAACATACCTCCTAAAAAAGGAGCTTCAAAAACTGAGGGCTTCTCATTCGGTGCTGCCAACGTAGTGTTCAAGCACTATGTGGAGATAGGTCAAGCGCTATGTGGAGATCGGCCGAGTGGCCTACATCTCCTTCGGCCCGCACGCCGGAAAGCTGGTGGCCATCGTGGACGTCATCGACCAGAACCGGGCTTTGGTTGATGGCCCTTGCAGCGGCGTGAGGAGGCAGGCCATGCCTTTTAAGTGTATGCAACTCACAGACTTCGTGCTCAAGTTCCCACACAGTGGTCAGCAGAAGTATGTCCAGGGTGCCTGGGAGAAAGAAAAGATCAATGCAAAATGGAAAGCCACGAGATGGGCCAAGAAGATTGAAGCCAGTGAATGGAAAGCAAAGATGACAGATTTTGACCCCTACAAAGTCATGAAGGCCAAGAAAATGAGAAATAGAATTATGAAGCATGAAGTGAAAATACTCCAGAAGGCATCCACCCAGAAGGGGTCTCCTAAGAAGGGAGCCACCCAGAAGGCACTTGCCGCAAAGGTCTCCACCAAGAAGGCCCCCTCAAAGAAGGCTGAAGGCCAGAAGGCAGCCCCTAGCCATAAGGGTCAGAAAGCCTCAGGCCAGAAGGTCTCAGCCAAGAAGGGACCCGCTCAGAAGGGACCTGCCCAGAAGGCACCCACCCAGAAAACAGCTGCTCCAAAGGCCAAAAAATAAGAGGCTACCAGAAAGCAAATAAAGATTTTCCTACAAAAAAAAAACTAACTGAGGAAAATAATTCACTAAAAACCAGAATCAGTCAAATAAAAGCTAAGTACTCTATGATGCTTCAAGTTAGCAAAACAAACAAACAAACAAACAAAAAACATAAAGATTGAAAAAATTAGAAGAAAGTGTAAAATATTTCACTGGAAAAGCAAGTGAACTGGAGAACAGATCCAGGAGAGATAACCTAAGAATTAGTGGTCTACCAGAAAGCCATGATGAAAAAACAGTCTGGACAATATCCTCCAAGAGATGGTCAAAGAAAACTGTCCTGAGATCTTAGAATTAGAGAGTAAAATGGTTCTCAAAAGAATTCCCTGGACTTCTTCTGAAAGAAATCCCAAATTGAAAACTTCAAGAAATATAGTAGCCAAACTCCAGAATCAAAAGGCCAATGAGAAAATACTGTAAATAGCCATAAAGAAACAATTCAAACATTGAGGAACTACAGTCAGGATTAAACAGGACCTAGCAGCTTCTACATAAAAGATCAGAGGGATTGGAATTTGATATTTCATAAGACAGAACATCTTGAACTGCAACCAAGGATCAACTACCCAGCAAATCTGAGCATAACCTTTTAGGTGAAGAGATGATGATTTAATGAAATAAATGACTTCCAGACTTCCCTGATGAAAAAGCTAGAGCTCAATGGAAAATTTGATCTCCAAATACAAGACTCAAGAAAGACAAAAAGATAAACAAGATAAACACACACACACATACACATATATGCACACACACATACAAGTTGTGATTCAATAAGAGAAAACTGTTTACATCCCTTTATGAGAAGCTAATATCTTTAAATATTGAAATTTATATAATAATTGTGACATTTAAAAGGGATATACACAGATAGAGGGTGTGGGTATAAATGAACTAATCTGATGATAAAAACTTTTTAAGGGGTACAAAAGGAGTATAATGGGGGAAAAAGAAAGGATGAGGCAGAAAAGACTAAATTATGCCACAGGAAGAGGCATAAAAATTTACTATCTTTATCGTGAGTCCTTTGAGATTGTCTTGGATAATATGTCATATCATCTGCAACGTATATTGCATCATCTTCAAAGAATGAGAGCTTTGTTTCTTCACTGCCTATTCTACTTCCTTCAATTTCTTTTACTTCTCTTATTGTTATAGATAACATTAAATAATAGAGGTGAGAATGGTTATGCTTTTTTCACCCCTAATCTTATTGGGAAGGCTTCTAGCTTATCACTCTTACACATAATGCTTACAGGTGGTATTAGATAAATATTACTTGCCATTTCAAAGTAAAGTCCATTTATTCCTATGTTGTCTAGTATTTTTAATAGGAATGAGCAATGTATTTTGTCAAAGGCTTTTTCTGCATCTATTAATATAATCATATTTTCAGTTGTTTTGTTACTGATATGGTCAATTATTCTGATAGTTTTACTTATATTGAATGACCCTTGAATTATTAGTATAAATCCCACCTGGTCATAGTGTATGATTCTCGTAATATATTGCTATGATGTCCTTGTTAATATTTTGTTTAAATTTTTTTACATTGATGCTCTTGTAGAAAATTGTTCTATAATTTTCTTTGTTTATTTTGGCTCTTCCTAGTTAGATATTTCACATTTTCTTCTATTTTCTTTTCATTCTTTTAATATTCCTTTAATGTTACTTGAGTCATAGTGAGTCATGGAGTCAGTAGTTTCCACTTGCCCCATTATAATTTTTAAGATATTGCATCTTTTTTAAATGAATTTTTTTACCTCTTTTCCATTTAACCAATTATTGTTTTTAAGGAGCTATTTTCAGTAAATTTTGTGTCTCTTTAACTTGTTATTAACTGTCTTTTAATAATTTTCTTCATTTGCTTTCCTTTCTTTGCATCATTTTTACATCTACCACTCTTATTTGATGTTCAAAGTCAGGTTTTTCTTTCTTTCTTTTTTAATCTCTCAAGGCATTCTTGTTCATTTTGGGCACTATTTGTTATCTGTTTTGATTTCATTGTCTTCTCAGTTTTTTTCTTTTTCTTCTCTGTCACCATAGTAGCCTTTTTTGTGATCAGGTTCTTTTCCTATTGTTAGCTTATTTTCCACCCTGTAGTCATGGCTCTCTTCGTTTTCACTCTGGTTCTTACCCAGGAAGAGGCCCAGATCCCTTGAGATTATAATTGATACTGTTCCCCAGGGGCCTTTCTCCCTCATGACTAATGATACTGTTGGTTTGGGTCCTTGATTCTTAAGGGCCTGAAGTGATACCACCACTCAGAGCTCTCACTCCCTCTTGACTGAAAATACCTCTCTCCACTTTGAATTATATCTCAGAAGTAGGTTTATGTAATGAAGTTACCAAACACCTGCCCCTTAGGGCTTACACACTTTCTTGACTGAAAATGCTTCTTTTCTTCCTTTAACTCAGCCCCACATATGTGCATAGGCAACAGAGTTGCTAAACACTGTCTAATCTAGCATCTAGTGGTAGCAGAGGAGTACCTTATAATCTCTTTCTGATCGGTTGCTATGGCTCATGGCAATCATGATAATAACATGTCAGAGGTACTGAGTAACACATTTTTCTGATCACATGAAATGAGGAGTCCTTGTTGCCTAATGCTATTGAATATTGTCCTTTTTTATTGCTAAGCAAATCTCCTTTTGCTAGTATTTTTGTTAGTTCTCTGAATTTCTCATTGTGCTACAAAGACAAGCCTAGGCTACCAGGGTGCTGAGTTAGGCCCAGTCAAGAATAATGATTCAAATTACTGTCTACTACCAAAATCCATCTATCAAACACAAGTATTCTTCCCAAGATGCAATATGTCCAAATCCCACAATCTGCAGTCCTGACAGACTGTTCTTGTATTCCTTATTCATGGTGCTCCTCCCATCTTTGTGCCTTTTGTGTCTTTTCACTAGCCATCTCTCATTCCTGGCATTTACTTCCTCACATTCTTCTAAATTAAAAAACCTCCTTTTACTCCATTGACACACAGTGGATATTATCTATCTTATAGGAACTGGGCAATAAGAATGGGGAAGTGTGTTAAGAAGGTGAGACTCCTCACCAAATCCCTACCTATTTGGAAAGCAAAACAAAATCTCTACTTTAAGCTGCCTTCCACCACTTAGTAATCACTAGAATGAGCAAAGAATGACTAACAATAATGTGATATATATTTGGATCATTGAGGCTTGTGACTTCCCTCACCATTTCTTGCTAAGGTTTACTAGGTCCTGACTTCTGTCTTGTGGCTATGCCCTCACGATCTCTATACATTGCTCTCTGATCTTTATTGCACCCTAAAAAACCATGGGGCTTTTTCTTCTGCCTGAAGTTTGACCATCCTGTGTGTGGAATCTCCCCAGAGAGAAAGTGAATTCCATGACAGCAGAATTTACCTTGTTTTTTTTCCTTTGCTTTTTTTGTATGATCAGTTCTTAGCACAGGATTTGCCACATAGTAAGCACTTAATATTGTTTTTCCTCATTCAATTCCATAAATTCTCTATTCTTTCAAGAAGGGAGTAATGTTTCAAAGTACTGACTGCCTCATCCAGCCTTTGATGACTTCATTCCAACTTCTATTGCCTTTCCTCCTTATGCACCATGTAGTAATTTTTTTGTTTTACATATATATATATATACATATATGTATATATACATATATATGTATATACGTATGCATGTATATATATTTCTTCTGCTTTACACACACATATACACACACATATACTCATGTATATCTATACACACCTAGGGATAGATAGGTGGTATGGTATATAAACCATTAGGTCTAGGGTCTGGAAAACTTGAGCTCATATATAGGTTCAGATATTTACTAACTATATGAAACTGGGCAAATCATTTAACTTAACCTTGTTTGCCTCAGTGTCCTCATATGTAAAATAATCTGGAGAAGGTCATGGCAAACCAGTTCAACATCCTTGCCAAGAAAACTTCACTTGGGGTTACAAAGTGATAAACACAACTAAAACAACTGAATAACAACAATGAGCATATTTTACATACACACGCACATATATATGCAGACATATAAACACATATATACTTACCTAGGCTATCCCAATAGTTGTGTGGGAGCTCTTGAGAATAAACATTTCTTCATTTTGGCATTTTCCCTACATGTCTAGGACAGTGCTTGGTAAATAGCAGGCACTTAATCATGTTTTGTGAAGAATTTCTTTTTTAAACACCATAATCTCAGAAGAAAGGAAGTTTTAGTTGTTATACAGTGAATTTTAGTCTAAAAAATCACGTAAGACCAACAATGACCAATAAGAACTGCAACAAAATAAATCATTATCAACAAAGCATATGACTAGAAAAAGAGGTGAACAGTTCTTGTTGTGTGGAAGAGGGGGAATGAATGGAAGTCTAAATGATGCAGTGAAATGCATGGAATATTAAAATAACCTTAGAAAGACTTTTCGCCTTTGAATAAATTCTCCGTGGATGATTTGTTAAAATAAATTAATAATAACCACATATTATAAGAAGATGAAGAGGGATTCCATTTGGTATAGTCAAGGATAAAATCATTGATATATTAAAAAATAGTAAAACAAGTATTCCATTGCATAAATTTCAATTTTTTCTGAATTTACAAACTTCATTTGTTTTAGTATGCTTGGAATGGTAAAAATATAAAGCTGCAATTTACTCTACACTCCAGTATCTAGAAAAATATAAAATGTAACATGGAAATATGTCCAGAAGAAATAAATGTAAAAATATCCAGAAAATATAGTGACCAGAAGAATGAGCTAGGTGCTCAAGTAAATGCTTGCCCCATTGTATTCAGGATCTTCTTGAATAGACTTTCTTTGTAAAGCTTACCCTTGTCTTTCTTTGTTTTATCAAAATATTTGTGTCTTTTTTTATCAATTATGGTCATACTTTTTATTAATTTACTTCATGAAAATTTAAGTTTAATCATATATTCCTTTTAACAATTACTTCAAAATCATTTGCTTTTTTTAAAAAAATAATTACTTTTAATTTATTATTCATTTATTTATTTTGAAGACTGTATAATCTTATTTCACCTAAATCAGAAGTACCAGAGATATTAAATTCAACTGTGATCCTCAGCACAAATTTGACCTTTTCTATGTTCAGTGTGGGTGCTAGACCTGGTGACTTACATTTGCAAAATATGCTTGTACTCCTTCACCTTCCACTCAGAGCATTGGACAAGAAATATGAAGCATAAGAATCACCGATTTTTGAAAAAAAAATTCATGTTTTAAAGACCTAACAAAAAAACATTAAAGGAAATTGTTCTATTAAAATGAAACTTTCTTTCCTCACAATCTTTACCTGAGCTCTTAAGGTATCATTTCTTTTTGCTAGTAGATGTGTGTATGTGGCTTTGCATGTGGTTTGTGTTACTTATTGCTCTGTTCTTCCAGTGACTGTGGCCTTATGAATTTAGAGCCATTTGGTGCTATAAGAATAGAATAGAGCTTTATTCTTCACCCAACATGCAGTCAGAAGAGAGAGGATGGATGTAAGCCATGCCTAAATCAAATGTGTTCACCCTTACAAGGAACTATATAATGTTAATCATTTTCCTCAAGTATATTTATGTATTCATTTATCTTCTTATTGTCCTTTATTTCAGTTAGCTATTGGCTAAAACTAGCTTCCCTACATGGCTTTTAGAATCAAATTATTTCAAAAGTTTCAGTTACCACTCAAAAAGAGGGAGGATGACAGTATAAATAACTTCTTGTTCTCTACTTTTGCCCTTTTTATTTTTCCTGTAGCATTAATACCTATCACAATCCTGGCAAATGGTATTTGCTTAACAAAATGCTTCTTGATTAGTTAATTTCTTAGTAAAGAAACATCTTGTCATAGTCCTCCAGCATAAAGGAGTCCCTCTTGGGATGTTTCCCTTTTATGTCTTGCTTTCTAGGACTGGGCTTACAGTGCCCAAACCCTTACCAGAAGTATAACTATCAAAGTAGAAAGTCTCTATTTGAGGACTGATTTATGTCTGAGGAAAGACACGTGAGCCAACCAGAGACTTTCAAGGAGCTCAATTGCCATGAATAGTATATTGTAACAGTGGAGGATGATTTAATATTCAACTTTCAGTGACAAATACTAGGGAAGACTTGGAGTGGTGGGAAAAGTGGAGAGAAGAGAACCTGATACGCAAGTCAAACTTATGCAATATTAACATAAAATAAAACCCAAGTAAGGGTCTCACTGCACTGGGGAGAAGAGAGGGGGAAAGTCCATTTAAGTAGTCCATTCAGGTGAGAATGCTGGGTCCCACAGAAGAAGCATATTCCCAGAAAGGGGAAATGTGCCCTCAGGAAGAGAAGATGTACTCAAAAGTACACTTATGAGAGTGAAATATTTAAACCGTGATATTTGTGGTCATCTGGAACTGGCCAAATCAGTTATATCAAAGCTCAAGGCGCACAGGGGATTTTTGAGGTACACATGTGCCAGAGGAAAGATGAACTAGTAGTTGGCAAGATATTAGCTGTGTGCACAAAGCTGTCATTCTTAAAATGATGAGTTTTCAGTTGTATCTGACTCTTTGTAGTCACATTTTGGGATTTTCTTACAAAGAAACTTGAGTTATCTTCCATTTTCTTTTCCAGCTCACTTCACAGATGAGGAAACTGAAGCAAAGAGGGTTAAGTGTCTTGCCCATGGTCACACAGATTGTAAGTATCTGAGACTAAATTTGAACACATAAATATGTCTTCCTGATTTCATAAGGAGTGCTCTATCCACTGGGCCACCTAGCTATCAGCATTTTTCCATAACCTAATCTTATAGCAATGGTTTCTATGAATAAATCATATGAACTATATATCAGGGCTTTGTAAATTTTTTCCACTTGTGACTCCTTTTCACCCAATAAATTTTTATTCAACCTCAGGTATGTAGGTATATAAAATAGATATATAAAACAAACATTTACTGATAATAAATCATAAAGAAATTTATTTCAAAATAGTTCTTTGACATATATACATATATATATTAACATTTAATTAGATAATGCTTGTTTAGATAGATAGACAGATAGATAGATACATAGAAAGATAGATAGATAGATAGATAGATATGCTTGCTTATTTATTTATTTATTTATTTATTGCTTTTTGGAGGGCAGTTGGGGGTTAAGTGACTTGCCCAAGGTCACAAGGTTAGTTTTTGTGTTAAGTGTCTTAGGCTAGATTTGAACTCAGGTCCTCCTGACTCCAGGGCCAGTGCTCTATTCACTGTGCCACCTAGCTGCCTCCTGTGCTTGTTTATTTTTACATAAAAAATTAAATTTTGGCAGAATATTTGATACTGCAGAATATAGAGGATCTTCAGTGTCTTTTAGAGTTGGTTGGTGATTTTATAATCATCAATGCTGAGAATACCATTTCATATAATTATACTACCAAATGGCAGAGGTATGTTTAGGGCCATTTCAGAAATTGTTGGAAATTTTGTCCTAATGCCAAGCCAAATTTCATTTAATATTTATTTAGGAAACTTATCTGAAATCTGTGTGGTTTGATAACTCAGCCAATTCTTCTTGAACCTTTTTGGCAGATGATTGATGTTTTTAATTTCAACTGAGTATTGTTTATGAACCCAACATAGTTTTTTTTAAATCAAAACTTAAAGAGAAGTACTTCTGCAACTGCATCTCCAGGCACTTCAGATGATCAATTAAAACTCTCACAGCTTAATCTTTAGGAAGGTTATTTATAATTATCAAATCATCTGTAGCTGAAAACAATAAAAACAAAACAACAAAAAACATTTTCCACCTTACTCTATATTTTATTTTATAGTACAATTTTCAATTTTATCTTTAAACATAAATGTGTTAAAAATGTTTCCTTGGAGCAACATGTCTATATCATTGAGTTTTTCAAAAATATCCAGTAAATGACACAGTTTTGAAAGCCATAAATCATGAAAAAAATAACAAAATTGGATTCCTGCTCAGTCAAAAATATAACAACTTCATCTTTCAATTTCAATAATGTGTTTAAACTTTGCCCTCTTGAGAGCCACCTTATCTCTGCATGTAGTAATAGGCTTTTTAAAATCAGTGTCCACATCTTTCCAAAGATCTGAAATCAGAAAAGTGTTTAGGGCACAGCTTTTAACGAAGTTATGATTTTGATAGTGTTGTGAAGCACAATATCCAAATCTAGTGACACTTTTTTGACTACAAATGCCTCTGATTGATCATGTAGTTAGTAAAAGTGATACATTCACTGCCACCAGCTTTAAATTTTGCTACAATTTGAACATTTTCACGCATCATTGCTCCAGTACATTTGTACAAACTCCAATAGAATTTTTCCACTGTAAATCTTCATTCATGGAAAATTCATTGAATAAGATATATATTTACCTTATTTATGTGCCCTACATGGTGACAAAACAATATATGCTTGTGTATACTTCCTTCATTGATATATCTTACATAAAATAACAACTGTGCCACATTCGAGATAACAATTGCATCATTTAACTGAATTACAGACCTTGGGCTGCACTTAAACCTGATAATAAGCTGCTGGAACTGGTCATTATTAATTTCAGAAATTCTTTTGGAAATAAATAGCATTATTCAATAAAGGAGTTTCATGAATTCCATCCCTATAATTTTTCCCATGAACAATTTCTGACATTTTAATAGCAGCACATAGCATGAGGTCTTCTCCTACTGTGTAAGATACTTTAGTTTTTGCAATGAAATAAGTTTCATAATATGCAAGTAAATACTTTTCCTTGATAGTAGCATATTTCTCAAAACATTGTTCTTCTTTGTTTGAAGATTTTAAAAGTCATTCAAAATATTCTTTTGGTTTATTAGTGTGCTACATGCTTGGTATTGTGATGTTGTTTTAGTTTCACTGGTTTCATGCTCCCTGCAGGGAAAAAAAAAACTTCATTATAAAATTAAGAAAAGAAGTTTTTTATTAGAAGAAAATCTGAATTGTAAAAATGATTTGACACATTTTCTCTTTATTGTTAATTTAGGAGTATTACAAGTTGGTAGTGAAGGTTCTGACACATTGGCAACAGTATTTTTTTTTACCTTTTCAATCTAATTTAGCCACTTAATCATAACAAAAGAACTTCAAACTGTGAAGCATATGGTAATTTTATTTCTCCTCAGGGCCCTATCCCAAGAACTGCTTAAAGGAAGCAACTTAAACTAATAGAAAAAGTAAGGGCAGAAGACCCACTTTTACTAACATTAAAAAAAAATTCTATCAACCTAGTCCCCAAAGCAATGAACAAGGATGACAAGCAGGAAGTTTAACATAGCTTTTAAAAAAAATATTTAGTGATGAAGACAGTCAGGAAAAAAAAATGGAATATCTAAATTTTAAAAGCTTGAAAGTTAAGAAGAACCTTAACATTTTTCAGGCACTGAGCTATACTTGGGTTTCAGATAGTGACAAGTAATTAATGTCCATATACAAAACTTAGGTTTGGTTTCTTTCCTGGAAGAGATGGAAAAATTAGAGATATGTCTCTCTTTTGTCTACTACAGAACCTAGAAAACTGTAGGCACTTAATAAATTCTTACTGGTTGGCTGAAGAAGATAAAAATAAATGGAATGTTTCAAAGAGAAATATGTAATAAAAGTGAATTGAAGAAGCAGTTAGAGATCCTAATCATTTTCAACTGATTGAAAAATATTTTCAGAGTTGGAAAAAATGAAGAAATCACTCTGGGAAGTAATGTAAATGTCTGTCTATACCAGAATGTCTATATTGTTGTATATTAATATAATAATCTATAAGCTGGGTAACAATTGAACAGGAAGAGCATTAGCTATATTGCCTTTGGTAAGCCATCTAGTATTTTTATTGGCCCCAAGTTACTACCTGAGGGCTATCTTTCAACAGTAGCATTCTTTCAGTGTGTTGTAGAGTTAGAAATTATTAACTCCCAAAGTCTCTGAAAACTTTGAGTTGAGGATCACCCAAAAGATAATGAAGAAGCATAAGACAAGAAGATATTATTTATGAGAAATTAATCAAAAGCAGTCATGTGAATGATGTCTGCACAATTTAGATTATTGATGAAAGAATATGAAAAGATGGACATTCTTATGAGCAAGTAATAGAAGATAGCAATCCAAATCTCATAGAATGGTAGAAATAGGTGATTTTAGACTTGTATTATCAGAATACTGATATCCATGAAATTAATTATCAATTTAGTAATGGAGTCCTCCAGACAATCAGTCAATAAACATTTGTTATCTATTCTATTCTGTTTCAGGCTCTGTACTGAGCACTGGGGATACAAATTTTAAAAGTCAGTTCCTGCCCTTAAGAGTCTAAAAATCTAATAAGAGAAAATGATACACAAAAAGAAATTAATGGGGGAAGGGAAAGATAAGGTAAACAGCTTTAGGGTATGATACAGAAGTCAAAGAAGAGTAGTTGGGGGAAAATGAAGAAATGTCTTTTCTGTTCCCTTAATTGAGATTTGGGGACTCCTCTCTCTATCCTTCAGGCACAGAGGCAGAGGGTATTGATGAGTTGTGAGAAACAAAGTTGATTGCAGCTTAGAGGATGCTGAGGTTCTCTAAAGAGGAGGCTTCTATAGACAGTGGAGAAGTAAAACAAGTTCAGCTCAGTGGGAAATTAAGACAGATATCAAAACCTTTATAAAATTTTGCAAAGTAAAAAAGAGTTTGAAGAACAGCATGCTAAATATAACCACTTAAAAGCAGACCTCATTGAGAAGGAATGAATAAATAATTCTGATCAAGATTTACAGGAAATGTCAGAAAAGTAGTAATTTTAGGCATTGAAATTATTCTATTTCGGTGTAAAATTTTAAAATCCACTTTAATTTCTTCTTTGATGCTTATATTGGTGCTGTGACTCTTTGGTCATTTGTTTTCAGAGTTTGGCAATATTCATTTATAATTAATTTGTAATACTGATATATTAAAATAGTTCTATAATATCATTTATATGTGTGTGTTGCCTCCAGTAATACAATTCACATTTCAGCCATGCTAAATCACCCTATTTAACTTTCATCCTTTCATCATTTTTCTGTGAGTATTCCACAGGATTGTACTGAATAGTTATTTGTTTTCTTCTGACACAATGAGGATAATAGTAGAGTACATGAGCTATTGGGTAGCTAGAAGATGCAGTGGAAAGAGCACCTTCTCAATAAGATATAAGTTCAAATTTAGCCTCAGACACTTACTACTTACTAGCAGGGCAAGTTACTTAATTCCTATTTGCCTCAATTGCTCATCTATTAAATGGGTATATACCAGAGATGGAATTGGCAAATCACTTGGGTTTCTGTAAGGTCAAGCACAAGCAGCTTTCCAGAGGACTGCTGCTGTGAACAGCTTTCAAGGTTCTGATTATACAGTATAGTAAACTCTATTCATTAATAAACTAAGACAAAATATTCACAGAAAATCAAAATACAGCATTTATCATATTTTGGCGTAACAACTTATCACTAAAATGGCCACATAGTTTTCACCAAAGTGGTCACATAATTTTAAACAAAATACATTCATTTACTAATGCCATCATTCTTGAGGAGACAAGTCTCCTTAATTGACACCAAATACAGAGTTCAAAAGCTCTCTACCCCTAGTTCACATTATCTTAATCTCTTCAATCAAAAAGTCTTTTTTCTTCTTAATTAAAGATTAGTTTCCAATCATGCTTAATTAGTAAATCTTTAACTCCATCATCCAATTGTAAAGGTCAAATTCTCTATCCCTAGTAAATGATGATCTTCTTCAGTTTGCATTAAATACTCAAGGTTATGACCTTTCATATTAACTCAAGGCAAGCTCTCAACTTCCATGGTTCCTCTTCAATGGTCCCAACTCCTGCCAGCTCCTTGTTGTCCAGCTCCTTGTTCAGTTCCCATTCCATACTGAAGCTTGCAGTGTCTAGGCTACCTCAAGTCTTTTACAGTTTCTATTCCTGGGAAGACAAATCTTAACAAAGTCCCAATAGTATTCATACATGTTGCTGGCATCCTCATCAATTCACTTTCTGCCTGTGAAATCAACATAGATCCAAAACAAAGCCTGGAATCAGTAAAAATCATTAGTATAGTCCTAGGACCTCTGAAAACATCAGCAAGACCCTCCTCCAGGATTCCTGTAAACATACAACAAGAAAATCCTCTTTTAGGGCTTCTGAACCAGCAGCAAGGTCCCAGGGCTTCTGTAACAACAGCACCATCATGTATAAGCAGACAAATCTGACAAAGTAACATCAAAACAGACAAAGTTCTGTCACCACAATCATGCTTCCTCCCAGTTCTCCTCTATTCTCATTTCTCAGAAGTTCTCAATTGGTTCTCAGAAGAAATTCTCAGGAGAAGTTCTGGCAGCACAAGTTCTGTTCTCTGTTTTGTTCTCATTTTGTAGTGGGTCTCAGAAGTTCTCAGGATCCTGGCAACTGTATTTCTCAGCAATTCTTGTTCCCAGCAGCTCTCTCTCTCTCTCTCTCTCTCTCTCTCTCTCTCTCTCTCTCTCTCTCTCTCTCTCTCTCTCACCAGCAGTAGTTGCTCTGATTCCACAATGCTCACTCCCAGAAGTTCTGGCATCTCTTAGCTTGGCCTTTTCCTTATACATGGTATTAGCTCCTCCCTGTTCTGGCTATCCTTTTACATCAAAAAGTCCATACCACTGTGGGATTCCCAAGTTCTAGGTCTTAATACACAATAATTAACTTGGAAAAAGGTGCTAAGCATCTGTTTGATTGCCAGTACAAGGGACAGTGAAGATCTTCAAATTCTCATTACCATTGCAGTATCTTTGCCAAGAAAATCTATGGAACAGCCCATGGAGCCATAAAGAAGCAGACAGGACTAAATAAGCAACATGAGCTATCAACATTATTTTTTTCTGTATTCCCACATCATCAGTTCCTTTTTCTTTTGTATTGTATATTTATTTGAATATATCTGTAGTCTTGGTTATTTTTATGCACTTACATTTTTTACTTTAATTGGGTCTTTTTAAATCTCTGAGCAATCTTTACTTTAATTGGTCATAGTAGATAATGTTTTATTAATTGTGCTAAAGAATATATTGGTAAAATATCTGGATTAAAAAAGATAACCCTATGTTTTTATAAGTTTGAGGCCATTTAAAAAACTATGTAATTTTACAAATTTAATTCAGTCAATTTTCTTCCTGCTAAATAATTAACCATTCATTATAAATTTATACTATATTTAAAGATACACACATATACATACACATACAAATTTTTATGGAAAAGCTATTTAATTGCATATCATAATGTGGAAAAAAGATATTCTTGATTGAATTTTCCCCCTGTGTGCATATTCTAAACTCTGTAGAGTGATTACACATATTTTTTCACAATATGATACAACCAGCACAATATCATTTTTAAACACAAGCATCTGGAAAACATGAACATCTATAATAAATCCCTTTGCAACTTGCCCTCCATAGGAAAGCCTCTGTAACTGTAGCAAACACTTCTGGCAAGAATAGTTCTCACTATTATTTGTTTCACCTGATATTAATGATCAGAGAGTTGTTGAAAAAAGTTCTTGCTTTGTTAATATCTTTCAAAAAGTATTGAATAATTTTGACATGCTGATGGGAGTCACCTTAAAGAGAACTTTCAAAATAGTTTGGAGCCATGGAAGTAAAAATAAAAATCAACAAACTGTAACTAAATCTCTTATGTTATATATAATATATGTATACATGTGTATTTTATTTCTATCATACTGGAGTTCAAAACAGGTGGCTTTAATATCTCTAGCTTAAAGAATCATCTTACAGTTATTAAACATAAAAAAATCCTTGTATATCCTTTTTTTCCATCTTTTCTGCTTCTTGTTCTGCTTTTACTTTGAACCTAAAATGCTAACATTTTCATTTTTATTTCTTGAGTCTATGACAAAACTTTATTTAAGCAGTTATTTTCCATCTACACTTATTTTTTTTACTACTTTATTAAGTGGTACTACTTATTATTGTCTAATATCTTTCTCTGAAGGATTTAATAAATTAGTTTATTTGCTAAACTAACGCTGCCCTTGGCAGCCACAACTCTGATGATTAATTCAAGTGTTTTTTTTAGCTAATGTGGCTTTTAGGGTTCTTAGTCTCGTTATTTTAATTTATTTTTAGATTTTGTTTATGTTTTTATTTATTTTTCTGTTTTGGCCTTTATTCAATTGTTTATTTCATTTTAACTGTGGTTTTGCTTGTTTAAGACTAGGTCTCCCTATCTAACTTTATCTGGAAGTGCAGTGGCTACTCATGGGCCTAAGACCACTACTAATTTACACAGAATCTATTAATTGTTCTATTTTCAACAAAGGTCACTTTTGCCCTCCATAAGCAACCTTGTAGCTCATGATCTCTTGGGTGCTTACTCTGTTAATGATCAACTTAATTTGAACATCTGATACACTTAATTCATTGAAGCTTGGAACTCTTTACTCAAGAGATCTGCCACTTTCAGCCTTCCTGGTAGCTGAGATTAAAGATAAACTCTTAAACTTGTCTATCAGTTATATGTATAAATTAAATTATTATAATCACTGTTGAAATACAATTCTCAATCCTGTTCTGATTTTTTGAAATCAACAACTTTTTTTAGAAAAAAAAGTAAGTTGAAAGCAGAGCCAAGAGAGTGAAGTAAAAGAAAAGATTGGACTAATCTCTCCTAAATTCCCTCCAAACCACTTTAAAATAATATCTCGAAACATCTAGACAGATAGAAATAATAAAAAACATGATGAAATAATTTTCCAGCCCAAGACAACTTAGAAGGTTGACAAGAAATGTCTGTCTCACTGGGTTGAGAGTAGATTGCAGTTCAGGACAAGCCAGGCCTTGGCAAGACAGCATAGATTTGGGGGAGACTGAATCTGGGATGGTAAATTCTGGAGCTCTGAGGCTACAGATGGTAAGGTGAATGGACAACTGATTAGCAGAAAATTACACATGCTGGTACTTTTTATTCTGTATTAGAGAAAGATTCCACTAAACATGAAAGGCTAATGCCCATTCTTAGATATTGAGTTTTATTTAATCACTTAAAAAATTACGACTTAACAATAAAAAATGACCCATTTCAGACATATTGGGAAAATGTAGAGCCATCACTATTGGCAACTTTGGAAAGGTAAAGAAATAATATATGTAGAATTTGTTACAGAGTTCAAAATTTCAAGCTGATGGATAGAAACATAATGATTTACTGTAAGTTTAAGTGTTTGAATGTGAAAAATCTTTGTATCAGTGAAACTAGATGCAGAATAGAGAATCTCAAACAAAGAAGAATGTTAAAATCAATAGGAAATCCAAGACAAATATAGATCACAAGGATAAAATCTTAGGATTCAATTCATCCCTGTGGTTTCTTGGAAAAATTTGTCTTGTGTTTACAAACTCTCACATCTCTTTTAGTTCAAAGAATACAGAGGCATTCTCAGCAAAAATCAGCAAGATGATATGTTATATGCAACACACAATATAAATATACTGGAATTATTTGAGATTAATAAATTCATTGACAAGACCCAAGTTTTGATCTACTCTAAATTGCTGAAATAACATTTCTATTCAATACCATGTTTTGCTCCTATTCATGTTTTCATAAAGTAGGACCCATTGCTCTGAAAATGCCTCTTCACATAAGCTGTGACCTGAATGATTTTGCATTCACTTGATGTTTTTCACAAATATGAACCTATTTACTAGCAAATTAATTTGATAGTTTATATTAATGCTTTATTTGAGTAAAAATGATATAATAGAGCAAATTCTCATGTATCCAAAATAAGAAGGTATTTAATTGCACTTGATGATTAAATGTCTACAATATTTGAGGCACTGCAGCCAGTATTGGATATGTAAAGATAAAATAAGATACAATCTATCAGGGAAATTAAAATTTATTAATAAAGGCAAAAAATCAAATTAGAATATTAGTTTGCATCTACTCCAAAGTGTCATGAAAGTAATATTCAATGAAAGAGAAGCTATTTCCCACTGAGGGACCACTGAAAGCTTCATTGATGAAGTTGCCTTTGAACTGGGCTTTACACGAAGCAAAGTATTTCAGTAAGAAAAGCTGGAAGATGAGGCTCAATTCTATACAAAAAGTGATAGAGTAATAGAAAAGGTATAAAGTTTTGAAAAAATACCTAGAATAGTGAAAGAGAGCCATAGCAATTCAACCATGTTGCCATTTTTAATATTTTGAATTAGTAGATTGGCAGAATGCTATATAGTTTAGACAGATTTAAGCACAAACATTTGATAAAACGTCAAGCTAGTCTTGTGGGAAAGATGCAAAGATGTGACAATAGTACTGTTAAGCAGATTCCAAACTTTCTGAGTATGCATCCACTGAGTAGTCATTAATGATATAATATCAGTTTCAAAGGAGTTTTCCAGTGAAATAAACTGGGGATCTAAATATAATCTTGTTTTATTTAACATTAGTATTCACAATTTGAATGAAGACGTATGTAATGTAATGATAAAATAAACAGATGAGAGAAAGATAGGAGGGAATATATAAAAGAGTCAGGATTCAAAAAAGATATCGCTATTGAATACTGAAATCAACTAAGTTAAAATTTAATAAGGAAAACAATTCTTAATCTTGTAGTAACATTTCAGAAATAGAAGATAGGGAATGTGGCTAGACAACATCTCATCTCAAAAATTTCTGAAAGATTTTAGAGTTTAGATTAACTCTGTCTTGTTGATGCAGAGCTACTCTTTGCTACAACCTTCTGGGCCTTAGCTATTCAAAGCCATCAGTTAGATTCTCTGCATTCATTAACTAAAGTAAATATCTAAATAACCTCTTCCTGATAAGAATAGACTGATATGATTTTAGTCTATTGACCTAAAAAAGGTCAATATAATGTCATAGATGCAGATGAAATCTATTCTTTTGGCCCTCCTTTATGTGTGGCTTTTTTAGCATCCTTTATTTCAAACCAAGATTTTTTTTTTGACAATTCTAGTTTTAAAACTGTTTATGAATTCATACTGTCTAAAACTAGAGGTTATATAGGCCTTGGGGGCTAGGAATCTTAGGTGTTTCCCATAGAAGAGCCTCTGTTTTCTAGACTAATGAAGACAGTTGAAGGTTGGCGTTTCTGCCTTTATTATTCATTTCTACTATAGAGAAAAAAACCCTGACTTTTACGTTTTAAAATTTAAGCACAAAACCTTTTTGGTCTGCTGAAACCTGTCTCACAGGGTTTTCATGATATAAGATCTTTGTAAATTGCAAAGTGCAACATGAATTATTATCATACTTGTATAATAAAATATAGCATTCTTTTCCTGATGTTTAATATATTTCATATTTTGGCACCAATCTACCAACCTACATTTTAAGCATGTTTCATAATACTTTTCTTGACACTAATCATATTATACCTTCTCACTTTTCCACTGCAAGTAATCTCAATTCTGTTCCTCCAACTCTACTGAAATTACTCTCCCCAGGGTCACCAAATTCAGTGACCTTTTTAAAGTCTCTTTGGATAAATATCTACACTCGGTCCATATAGTAGATAACTGCTGCCAAATATATGCTTTGCAGAATGCAGAAATTATAGATGTAAAAAAAACTTAGGCTTTATTATTATGTTCAAGCACAGTTTTAGGCCTCGGAGAAAACCTGAACAATCATGAGGATTCTGACAAAGCTTATTATAGGAAAAATTATGTCAGAGTGACAGAAATAATTCTTTTACATAGTTGCAGTTTGTGCATTTTTCCTAGGAGATAAAAGTTAAAAAGAAGATAGATCATAATCCCATACTTCTTTCAAAGTAAAAAAATTGAACAAATTTATTTAAACAAAGTCAAAATCTTATATATTTCCTAAGGAAACAAACTTTATTAAACAATAGGTTAACTAAATCAGCTTAAACTACATTTAGAGGATTCATAATAAGACTCATTGAAGAGTAGGATTTACATGTCACGGAGGAGTCAAGGACAACTGAGACTTTTTTCCTCTGGCTTCTTATCTTTGGAATACTTCAGGCTCTTAAGTAAAATTTACATCCCCATGAAACAGGTTTTGGTCAAGGTCAAGTGAGGTTAATATTAACCAAAGGTTTAGAAGGAATAAAAAGAAGTGGAAAAAAAAAAACATTAGCAGTCTCTGTGTAGCTTTTGGCACTATTTATCATCACTTGCTCCTCTACTATATTCTCTCCTCCTTTTACTTTCATGGCACTGCTGTCTCTTATTTCTCTTCCTACTTGCCTGATGACTCTTTTTCTTTTTTTTTTTTTGCAGATTCATAATATAACTTCACTCATCCTCTCTTTTTTTCATCATCATCATCATCATCATCATCATCATCTTCTTCTTCTTCTTCTTCTTCTTCTTCTTCTTCTTCTTCTTCTTCTTTACTTTCTTCCCTCCCTTTCCCATTTCTGTCTTCTCCTCTGAAATCGTTCCTGTTTCTTATCTTTGTCCATGTTATATAAAGAGTCAGGAGAAATTCAATTTCTTTGCCAGCAGAACTATCATATTTTTTTTGTATCCCCAGAGTATAGAGTTACCCATAGTAAAGAAATACTAATCAGAAATATAACTTAATTATTAGTAATAAATTGTTTCATTACATTTGTCAAAGGGAGCATAAATCATTTATAATATTTTAGTATAAACAGTTAAAATGGTAAAAAAAAATGAGCCTGGCCCAAAAAGATCACATCAAGTATGGCAGCTGGTTTAAAGCCTCACAAAGTCCCTTGTGAATACAATATGCAGTATGAGGAGAAAAATGTGATCAATATAGGCAATAAAATCATATCATAGGTCTTGACTGGGGAATCATTAAAGCATAAGTATGTGAATTCTGAATAAAATGTTTGTTTTCATATGTATCTAAGAGACTATATCTGAGTTTCAAAATTCCTTTGAAATGTTGAAACTGTTTAAAAGGTAGAGTGTTGTAAGGCAGATTTATATTCTGTTGGGGAGCACTAGAGGGGTTGAAGAATTGATTTTAAAACAATGGTCTATGGAGCAAGGGAGAACAAATAGTATTTTGAGACCAGACGTGGGATATTGGTTCAAGATTCTGAAATAATAAGTAATTGTGAGAGAAGGAAGAAACAAAAGATTTCACAAGGAAATATATCTAGAATGTTTAACAACTACTCTAGCTATAACAAAGGATATAAATGATCAGGTGAATGGGTAGACTATGCATCTCAAGTTATACCTAATAAAGTCAATGACAAATGAAAGACATTATTCCCAAGTAAGCATGGTCAAGTGACATACTGAATCAGTCCAAACAGCAAAAAATTAACATAGTAGTGTAAAGGAATATTATAAAGTAGATGACCACAAGGTGACACAGAGACAGTTACTTTCACATTGCATGAACTGACTGCATGAGGTCATTAAACATGAAAGCAAAAAGTTCTGCTATTGCACCTCAAAATTCAAAGTTTTGAAAAAAAAGATGAATTTTTCTTAGAAATGAGGCAGTTGGGGGGCAGAGCCAAGATTGTGGATTAGAAACAGCAAAGTTTTGCAGCTCCCACACAGCCACCCTAAATACCCATGAAATATGACTCTAAACAAATTTTAGGGCTCCAAAGCTCTCCAAAATACAGAAAACACATCTCTTGCTGAAGGCAGCTCAGCAGGTGGGGCTTATTGCAGCAGGCTGGGAGCTGCAGCCGGTCCAGCCTGAAAACCCAGCCAGGCCCCAGGGTGGTTGGTTGGACCCACAGCTTGAGTCTATAGGAGAGCCAATCCACAGCACTGGAGGCACAGTTTCCACATTTATCAGGCCAGAAGAAAAAAGTCTAAGAGAAAGGTAAGTGGAGTTGGCTAAATTTGGGGAAGGAAATCAATCTGGCCAAACCATTCCCAGGGCAAAGAAGCAGTGGGAAGTGGCTGTGGCAGCAGGAATGGCTGAAAGCAGCAACTGCCTCCACTGGGCTGCTTCAGAGCTTCTGGCCTGCAGATAGCAGTGGGACTGAGGCAATTGATCAGGGCCAAGGGCCCATATGTTGAGAGCCTGGATCTGAATTGTGGTCTTGAGTGGTGGTCCTGAGGTGTGCTTTCAATGAGCCAAACCTGGGGGGGAGGGCCTCTGCAGCATCCCCCTAATAGCTCTGGCAGCTGTGAAAACCCCAGTAATTTGGGACAGAGCTTCGCCCCCCCCC